>PVQB02000900.1:0-54435 GCA_002980475.2 Fusarium beomiforme | reverse complement strand
TTTTTTTTTTTTTTTTTTTTTTTAAATATTAAGGAGCAGCAGGATCAGCGCATTGCTATATCGTAGTCCTTGCAGCGAAGCCTGGCCCCCCAGCCGCTGCACACGCAAATATCTCAGCGCCCGCTCGTCTATACAGCATCGTTCTTGAACCAAACGGACCGCCAGAGCGTAGCAGTCCTCCAGCCCTGGAATTGCATCGATTTAGCTCCTAGCCGTCGAGATATTTGCGTGCGCGGCGCCGGGCACTTATCAGATGGTAGTTGTGTAATCACATACGATTTCCCGAAATTACTCCGCAAAACGACCCCACGATAAGTTCTGCTTATCAACCACGTTAACCCGACTGCATTTGTCCTTTGATATGCAAGAGTAAACAGATTGCTAGTAAAACCTGAATATCTCTATGAGATACATCAAGCCAACACGTTAAGAATTCTCATTCGGTTTGAGATTTAGGTAGACTGTTTAGGCGACAAAGCAACCGTAAACTAAGTTCAACACTCCTCAAGGTAAACTGATAGTTAACTCCAATGGACCCATGGCCTACAGTCAGTAGCCTGCACTTGACCATCGCTGCCACTACCCTGAATCCCAGGCAAGTGTGCGGCGTGATGATCGATCTCTGGCAATATTGCTGTATATTTATCGCTGATAGGTTTTGCATAGCGTTGGAGAAAATGCAACATCCAGTGATCCATATCAAATGCCGTGTTCATACTCTGCTGACATGTGCGATGAAACACTCTTAGTCGGGAAATTGCCAAGTCAATACCAGGCCAATAGTGACGCAATTCCATCATCATTTCAAAGTTTTGCTTGAGCATCTTCTTGACACTTGTGATCTGAATCTCATCATCGTCGAAAAGAAGGGTATGCAGATGAATTGACGACGAAACCGCTAGAAGATGTCCAACCATTAGCCACCTGCATTCGCAGCCTGGGGTCGAGTTTGCCAGGGATAGGAGGTTACTCAAATCCGCGGCGTGGCTGCGACAACGTCTTGCATACTCGACTACGTTGGGACTACACCCCGCAGATGTAGATATGCTGCGATGTAAGAACTGATAATAGAGGAGTTGGCTGAAATGATGGTAGCCTGTGTGTAAAGCTACCAGGGTGCGGCCGAGCCCAGTGCTGCTATATGATGCGAGATTTGTCGGCGTGACAAGCAATGTACTTGGAAGATTAAGCTTCCAAGTCTCCAGCTTTTCTGCTATCCGTTCAATCTTGTCGAATAGTTCAGCATCTGAGATGCAGTTTTGAACAGTCAATTCATGAATTTCGTTGATTGGCGCAACGACTTCCGTGAACGGGATCATCTGTGCCCATAGACCATGTTGCCGAGATGCATTCGTGTCTCGTTGCGTTATCAAGTCTGATGCATCGCTATCGGGATCCAATTGCTCAAAGGCGTGTTCCTCCATGGGAACCGGGAAGTCAGGATCAATAGTGAGTTGCTGCTGAATGCAAGATCCGGCACTTTCCCAGCAATCCCACATCCAAACATTCCACCATACTGTAATGAATTAGATGTTTCCCACGCGTAACAGCCGACAACCATAGAATCTTACCTCTAATTTCTATTTCTCGCTGGAGCCTATTAGTGGAGAGAGAAGTCTGTAGTCTCCTCAGTTGAATCATGCGGATCGCCTGTGCACCATAAAGCGATTCCATTTCTGTCTCACCCTCCGAAGCAGAGATGCAACATAGTAGCATGCAGGCTTGGATGGCGGATAGCGATACTGGTTCCTTGCGATCGTTGAACAACCGTTTACTGTGCGTAGCCCAGTCCCTACGCCGCTCCCAAAGCTCGGAATCCCCGCATCGTTGGTTTGAAGCAAACCTGCACAAAGATAGATTCGTGAGCAATGACTCCGTAGGGCCCTACTCGCCGTGGGATCAATACCTAACTGCAAGTGCCATCATGGCGTAAACATGCATCATTTCGGCTTGCCCCATACGTTGAGCTCTGATGAATGATGGCCTGTGGAATAGAGCATGGTCCTTATCATGAATGAGATCAAAGTAAATATCGACAAGCGAGTTACAAAGTTCTTGATTAGGCAGAAGATTAGACTGCCTTTCATCGTCGATGCTTGTATCTTTAGATTCATTTGAGCACTCGTTAACGGAACTTAGATTGCACTCGAGGTCCAACCGGAGACATCTGATACAAGAGGATGTTCCCACTTGGGATAAACATTTTCGTTTTTGTACCCTATTGTTAGGCCGGTATGAATTCATAATGTACGATCATGGGTTTTGCTTCTGGGGACTTACTTGCATTGAGTGCAAGCATGCTTCGGCCTCCCTTGCCTCCTAGATATCATATTTCGATGTCCAAGGGCGACAAATATCCCGTTTAGCTTGAAATATTGGGGTAATTTTGCTAGTTGGTAGGGACTCGACTTCACGGCATTGACAGTGATGATGAATCTTCTTCGTCTGGGCAAGATCATTCATCAGTTCTTATCCCGTGGTTTATCAAGCGGGGTCAGGCTTATTTATTACTAGCGCGCCAGGCGTATGTCTAGTTGCCCCGGACTACTCCATATCTTATACTATACCGTATCTGAGATCTCACTACTTGCTTACTTAGGTATAGTTAAAGTCAAACTAATCCAAACCTTTTTCTTACTGATGCGTGACTTTGATCCATCTCACAAGTCACAAGGACGTTGATGAAACTTTATATCTCTGACTTGTGCTGTGGGAGGCATCTTGCACGTATTCCCTTGATTGTTTACAATATCTAATATTTCACGTGAACGATTCCAAAGTGTATATCTACTTGCGTGAGCTTCAATGAAAAGCTTCAGGTGTAACATGCGCCAGATTGGTGAGCATTGGTCTCATATTTTACACTGTTGGCACAAGACTTAGTATAGGAAGCTAAGTAAAGTACTAAAAGTGAACAAAATTCATTCAATAATTCATGTCCTGAAGATCTTCTAAGATAAATGCCTATTTAAGCTAAGAACCACATATTTCGTGCCTTGCTACCACTATATCATGGCAATCAAGGTCTGGTATGGTCTTAACCTGATTGCAGGCTTCCCTTCTTTGACCGTTAGTTCATTCACACCCTTATAGTTGCCCAAATCGGTTACCAGCCCCTTCACATTGATAATGGGTTTTCCTGAGTCTGCGGACATATCAAGTAGAATATCTCCTGCCTTGGACGGAATGGTCCAACAGACATCACTGCCACTAAAACTGGTCACAACCAACACCTTCGTCGGTCTATGTGGACTTCCATCAGCAGTGCTGTCAGTGCGTATGTACGCAATGACATCTTCTTCGATATCCATATTTAGCATTTCGAATCGTCCGTAAACAAGAATATTGACGTGCTGCTTTCGAAACCTGAGTACCTTGCGCCAGTGGTGCAAACTGGACTGCGAATCGGCTAGCATATTGGAAACGTTCCAGGTAGCAAAATCAGAGTGGATGGACATCCAGGGCTCAGCTCGCCCAGAACTGCTCGGCATGAAACCAGCATATGGACTTTCAGAGTTCCACTGCATAGGTGTGCGTGCGTTGTCACGTCCAACTTGTCGGTATCTCTCTCTATACATCTTCTGTTTTTTCACGTCGTCGTGGTAATAGCTCTGCACCAAAGCCCAGTGATTCAGGCATTCAATGTCTTTGTACCTGTCCATCCCCCATTCTCGGGGAAGATTGGCCATTGCAAGTTCCTGGCCTTGATAGATAAAAAGGGTTCCTGACTGGAAGGCGAGGTGGTTTGCTAGCATTTTGGCTGATATTGTTCGCATGGCAGGAGAATCAGAGGCATAACGACTGACCGTTCGGCTTTCGTCATGGTTCTCCATATGCAGTGCGTTCCAACCTGAGTTGGATGCCATGAATGTTTGCCATTTGTTGACAACATTCTTTAGTGCTGTCGGCTGGAATACGGCGGGGTCGAATCTGTGATCTGTACCTAGGTCAAGCCCATCTCTGTGAAGTTGTCAACGTAAGATCCTGCTAAACACCAGGTTTTGTTATCTGACTTACATGTCAAAGTGAAAGGCCATGGCTAATTCTCCACGATTCTGGCCCACAGCTTTGAGAACCTCTTCTGGATCTGCATCTGGCATCTCGCCAACGCTAAATGCGTCATATTCCTGGAGTATCGATCCAATTCCACGCAGATATTCGTGCAGCCGAGGTCCACAGGCACAATGCTCAGTGGGCTTCTGCAAAACGCCTGGCTTCTTGATTTTGGCGTCAGGAAGGCCAGGCGTTTTCGAAATATAGTTGATGACGTCCATGCGGAACCCATCGACACCACGGTCGAGCCAGAATCTTATGATATCGTGCACAGCAGCCACGACCTCTGGATTTTCCCAGTTCAAGTCAGGTTGTCCAGATGACCAAAGGTGAAGATAGTATTCTTGGGTGGTGTCGTCCCAAGTCCAAGCGCTTGTACTGAAAAAAGATTCCCAGTTGTTTGGTGGTATCCGTTCACCAGTTTTGGAATCGCGACGAGCCGGTCGCCAGAAATACCAGTCGCGGTACCTGCTATTCTTCGAAGAGCGAGCCTCTTTGAACCAAGGATGTTCATCCGATGTATGGTTCACAACAAGGTCCAGGATGTACTTCAAACCGCGGTCATGGAGGCTTTTGATTAAACTATCGTGATCGGCCATGGTACCATATGGAGGATAGATATCCTTATAGTCAGAGATATCGTAACCCATATCAATTTGCGGAGACGCCAGAACGGGAGACAGCCAAACCATGTCAACCCCGAGGGATTTGATGTAGTCAAGCTCCGAGATAATTCCTTGGATATCTCCTATTCCATCGCCATTGCTATCTTTGAAAGAAGGTGGGTAAATCTGATATACAGAGGCTTCCCGCCACGACGCTCGATCGACTTTCGGGAGGACAGAATGCATTGTGTACGGCGAGGAAAGGCAATATTTGCCACTTTGTAGGATAATTTCGAGACTCCGAGTACCGTTTACACCAGATGAATTGAAACCGGTGATATGAATACCAATGTGCCCAAGACAGGCTCCATGCTACCAGTGTCAATATAACCATTTTCCACAGGCAATACTTCCAAGTTTTTCCTTATCTAAACTAGTATCCACAAGGTTCGTAAGATGGTAGTATAAGCAATATCTCGGAATTCCGGGTTTCCTCCGGGCCTCCGGGGTCCATTTTCATTGAGGGGATTGGACTGGTCTGTAAGCCGGCATTTCCACCTGCAATACCAAAACATGCCATAAAAGCCACAAATGGTGGTCATACATCGAACCAAGAGTTGATGGCTGGTAAGTGCGGAAAAACCATTACAAATAAGGACAATCATGCGGGAAAAGAAAGTGGCGCCAATTAATCACACTCATACGTGGCTTATCGGGACAAACACCGTAAGGAATTTTGAGGTATTATGATAATATATCGGAAGTGGCTTATAACTGGAAGCTTCTGTTATGATCAAAGCTTAAGCAATAGATAAAAATGCGGGAAATGTTTCTATTTGATGAGACACAAGTTCGCCAAAGCGTAAAGAGTATCCGGCTGGATAAGCGGAAAAACCTTACCAGAGTAGGCAAGGCGAGCGTCAAATGCGGTAAAATCTAACTTGGAAAGGGCTAGTTGATGATGTGGAACCATATTAGACTGCGGAAAATCCAACTAGATACCTAAGACAAGCGTCAGGTGGTGACCTCAGTCCTAAATGCCTATCATCAACGGTCACAGCCTTCATTGATATCTCCTTGTAATCAAACTCCGGTTTTGAATCAAGGTTGTTTCCGGAGAGTCTATAAAATGATTACTGAGATTCCTTGATTAGAATACCTGAGTTTCATATTCTTGCCAACTCAGAGCTTTCCTTGGAAATAACTATCGTGATGGAAATATCTTATGAGTCCTCCAACTCCCCAGGCCGCTTTGTGCCTCAAAAGTCCGCTCTCGTCAATGCGTTGGTGTTTGTCTCTGTTTTGGTCAACTCAATGGTAATTTTATCCTTCCTACGATGTGATGGTGGTTTCTAACAGACACAGACCTTAGGCTATGATGGGAACATGATGTAAGCCAAACCTGCCGCCTCAAAAGTACGAACTGACACGACAAAAGGAATGGGTTGATGATTTTGCCATCTTTCTCTGATTACATGCATCTAAACACAGCGACTATGGCGGCAAGCTCTACTATCATCTGGGTTGGTAGTGCAGCTGTTTCGCCCTTTGGAGGTATTCTGCTCGACAAATTGGGCCGAAAGAATGGTATGCTATCAGCAGCTATCTTGTCACTCACCGGAGTTGCCTTGCAAAGCGCGGCTCAGGATATTGCCATGTTCATCGTCGGGCGATTCATTCTCGGATGTGGAGTTGGACTCGGCTCGATTGCTTGTCCGACATATGCATCAGAAGTTGCCCCAACCAAGTACCGTCCAGTCATGCTAGGGTTCTATTACGATATCTGGTACTTCGGAGGTATGATTGCAGCTATCGTTACTTACGGGACGTCTCAAATTGAGAACACTTGGTCATGGAGATTGCCTTCCCTCTTCCAAGTGCTTCCAAGCGTTCTTTGTTTGGCAATGCTGCCTGTCATCCCTGAGAGTCCGCGATGGCTTATTTCACAAGGCGAGCACGACAAAGCTCGCCATGTGCTGGCTGTCACCATGGCAAACGGCGATATCACAGATGCTGGCGTTCTAGACGCCTACGACCAGATTTGTGGAACTATTGCTTTCGAAAAAGAGAATCCTGCCTCTCACAACTGGTTGGAGCCTATCAAATCACCATCGAACAGGAAGCGAGTTACGTTAGCTGTGTCAGTTGCTATCATCGGTAACTTGAGTGGCAGCGCTATAGCCTCGTAAGTAACTATCCACGTCAAGGCTGGATCAACGGCTGACTCCAGTGAAGCTATTGGCTGGGAACTATGCTTAGCCAAGCTGGCGTAACCGACACATATAGTCAATTACAAATCAACATCGCCCTGAATGTGTGGTGTTTTGCTTGTGCAGTGGCAGGAACACTACTTGCAGATAAAATTGGACGAAAGCCTCTTGGTATCGGAAGTTTGACTTTTGCTCTGATTTTCCTATACCTAGTCGGAATATTTACCAAGCGTAAGCAATAGCAATTCTGGATGAATCAAGCTGACCGCGTATTCAGTGTATGGTTCTTCAACTGATACTAGCGCCATTTATGGAACGGTTGCCTGTATATTCCTTTTTCAAGGTAAGGAAACCCATCACATAGTAGGGTACGTGCTTACTTGCTCTAGGCGGCTATAGCTTTGGCTGGACAACATTGCTTGTTATGTATCCGACGGAAGTCCTGAACTTTTCTCTTCGAGCAAATGGCATGGCTATCTATACATTCACATCCAACTCTGCAGGGTTCGTCTTTATTCCAGCCTCTTACCAATTACTATGTTGTTTCTGTTTACAGTAGAGCTGTTACTAACCCGATTGATTAGTGTTTTTGCAACATTCATTATGCCTTTTGCGCTTGAGAACATCGGGTGGAGGATGTATATCATCAACGCTTCGTGGGACATTCTGGAGGTTCTCTTCGTTGCTTTCTTTTGGGTCGAAACCAAAAGAAGATCTCTCGAGGAGATTGATGCACTATTCGGTTCCAGTGACCACCTAACTGTTGATGACACCATCGAAGGCCATGAAGTGAAAGAACCGCATACCAGCACCCAGCTTGATAAGATAGAGTCAAAGAGATAAGGTAGATTCGGCCTGGTGTTCTGCGCATGACGAGTTTGGCCACTTCAACTTGAAAGTTGGGTGCGTTGGCGTAGGACCAGAATCGTTGTAGTACTTAGGGAGCTTGATTGAATCCATCATGACTGCTATCTCATGCAATTGGGATCTTGTGAAATACATGACAGCAGGGTCTTGAACTACCAGGCTGTATGCATGCGGTATAGTCTTGCTAGTTCTTTCACCTGCCATAATGGCATAGAGACGAGATGTTACGCTCCAGGGCACCTGTTCTCAGTTATGGGCAATCAGCAGCAGATGAGGTTAGACTAACGATTTTTCCGCATATGCAGAAGCAGTTTTAGCAACATCTCTCAGTATACTTTGCTCCAGCTGAGCTGTCAGAGTATCATAGCGACATCTTGAGGCAAACTTAAACTGAGCTACCAGGAGGCAGAGGACGGCAGACTGGCCTCCACCAGATTTCGGCGATCGTCGATACTCTGGACACTCTTTGGGTCTTGAGCTTTCTTCGTCCCCTTGAAAGCTTGTCTGTGCGAAAAACAAGCTCACACCAGGCACTTGTCGTCCAATGACGTGCAGTCGAGCCCTGAATGATCGAAGCCAAGTTTGAAGGATAGACACATGCCTGTCCCATCGATGTGCAGGACAGTCATCTCCAGCCATTTCTATTGGTGGATCAATGCCAGCCGAGGTTGGTTCACGATGACAAGTACTTCTTCCACAGCCTAAGTAATGCCATTAGACCGGTATTTCTGATCTTGTCTCTGCCGAGCTAATCTTAATCCAGGAGCTCGGAAAGAGACTTAGCCACAAAAATGATCGACGCTTTGTATTGCCCTATCTAATGCGCCGTAATAACGACCGCGTACGAAAACCAGGGTTCTGATGACACTAGCTACGTAGTCGATACATCACTGTGGCGTAAGCTCTCCACCATGACCACTGAAAAGGCGAGAATGACAGGGTAAGCGAAATATTCAGTGACAGAATTAAAGGACAACCCAAGTTCAAAACAATCGATAGATCAGGCAGGTCCAGGTACCCGTAAGAAATAAATTGATTGCATGTTTAAACCCATCGTCATAGATATCAGATCGTAGCAATTGCAGGAAAAAGTGACGAACGATGACAGCATTGGCCACATAATGCTGCCAACGACTGTAGCATGAGCTCATTGATCTGCTCGAGCTATTAAGAGCGACTCTACAGCTTATTTGAGCAACGAACAATACTGATTCTGACTGCAAACCACTTCATACGATATTCATATCTAATTACAAGTTTATCTTATTCAACATGGCATCCGAACTCCCACCAAACGCCCTCGGCAAATTGGCCTCATCCGTCAAGAACATCGTCACTGGTGTACCCTTGCAAGAGCAGCACGACGCCGACGCTTCAGCCACTAAGCAAGTCGACAAGACTGTCGAGACTACGGATGACGCAACTGTTCACAAGGAGAAGCAAGCTCCAGTGGTACACGAGGACGTCAAGTCTCACGAGCACGAGGAGGTCGACACAGTAGTCGATCATGAGGTTCACCAAGACCACTACCATACCACTATTCAGCCTGTCAAGGACAAGAACATCCTGCCTACGAAGCATGTTTACAAAGAGAATGAGGTCGAGGAGGAGATTGATCATCGCAATAACGAAGCCAAGCTGAAGGCCAAGGAAGAAGCCGCCAAGATTCACAATGAGAAGAATGTCGAGGATACTACGCACTCCAAAGAGTACGCTCCCACGAATGAGCATGAGCATATTCACCAGTAAGTAATATTATTAAATACGTTCTACCTGTGCACCATTGCTTACATATACTTGCAGTCATCTCCATGAGACAATCCAGCCTGTTATTGAGAGAGAAACTGTCCAGCAGAAGGTCATTCACACCACAAATCACATCCATGAAAAGGAGCAGCTCAACGACAAATACCACGAAGCTAGTGTTGCTCCCGCGATTTCGATGGACGAGTTCAAGAACGGCACGGGAACCAAGACTGGTACTACTGTTACCAAGGACATTGAGATGCCGGTATCTGGGGTAAAGGCCACCGCCAAGAAGAGGGCGGCCCTCACAGCGGACGTGGATGTCGATGAGGCTCCTAAAGTTGGTAAGTGATAAAGTCCTTTGAACCAAGACTCGGCAATAACAAGTTAATTAGAATCCATCTAGTGAAAAGGAAGAGAGGATCTTCTTGTACCGTGCTTGATTGTAAATGCTCATGTCACCGATGAGTGTGGCATTATGACGAGCATTGCGTATTAATAAGAATGGAGGTAGGAGAAATCATGTAAAATAATTGACAGCGAATGGAAAAACTGAGATAGAATCACAATTGTGTCTTATTTGAAGTCACTGTATGTCATCCTGTACCACTTGCCTCAGTAGACGACTAGATGAAGACCTCGACGGTTATGATCCCCATGCCGCGTTAAGCCCCCTATCCAAGCACAACTCTGCACTGGGCACCGCTACCGTTCGCAGTACAACCCTTGTAGGTACCGACTTCGCAATTCTGTATCTCTTTCCAAAAGCCATGAAGGCATTGGACCTTTTCGCAGTCAAAATCTATGGTCCAGGCAGGGTACGAGAGGCTCATGAACTTACTACACCTGTTCGATCACATCCACAATAGGCACGATTTCCATTTCCGGGACCACATGGGCTGTTTGTTCGACGAGTGTATGGTGCTCCCCCTTTGCCACAGTCGTTGCGGCGAGTCAACTCGTTTTCAGCTAATGGACTGGCTGAAACATACTGGGTTCCAGTAGCAGCCCAGAAAGCAGCGAAGAGGATGGGCAACTTCATGTTGAGAAATAGATTTAGGAGTATGTAAGTTGATGTGTGAATGATTGAGATGGATGACACTGAATGTGAGTTGAGGGAACGAATCATGTTTATAGCCTACATTCTACCTCAGCTAAGTAACCCCTATAAATAGCCCTCAACAGGTCACAAATATAGGACTAAGGATGAGTAAGATAATGACCCATAAGACGATGAGTTAAAGAAGATTCATGTTAAGATCTACGTCCGCGAAATTGGATAATATACCGGAGTAGTGAGAATCCTGGAACGCCAGCATCACGTAGGATCGAATAATATGCAAGATTGAGGCTGTGGGGTTACTAGTTCTGCTCAAAATAGCCCAACTAGATACATCGATAAGCTGCCTAAATGAAGAACGCGTACAGGCTGTTGGGACTACGGTACTTGGGGCACCTCAGTGGTCAAATCCTCGTGCTCTCTCTGAATAGTAATGCGTGGAATGCGGGTGCATTCAAACTGAAAGTGCGTCTGCCATTTGTATATGTCGGATTGACGATAGGTTGCAAGATCTTGATAAATGGAAATTCCTCCCATATATGTTTACGAACAACATCTTTTAGACCAGCTGAATTACTTCTATTCCGTTGATTACTGCGCTTACATAAGTTAGCGTTCCATGCTCATCAAAATTTGCTCGAGACAACTTGTGACAGTGGATCCGCCGTCTTTGCCCAATCGGCACTTTTGACATAATTTCCCCCGTCCCGTATAGGCCATACTGTTAGTCCATCTGGATAACATTTTTGGTCAATAATGGTAACTAGAGATAGGTCCTATCACACTCTTAGACAATGAGTGCCGGATCCTACGACGATCTCTTACACCCTCAATGAAGCAGCCCCCAAAGATCAGCCAGAACTTCGTATACTACGGTCCAGCCCTTCCGACTCATACATCATCTATTGGAGCCACGATGTTCTAATCTCACATCAGACGGCGTCCGGAACGGAGTCAAGAACCCTTAAGCTAATCTCCGGTCGAAATTTCCGTCCCAAATCCCATCTTACTTTTGAAGAAGTGGTATAAAGGAATACTTGCCCCCGTGGCTCATGATCAAATTACAGTAGACAGTATTGTTCAACAATCCAAGTTCGAACCCCTATCTAACATGGTCAAGTCTGCTCTTGCTACACTCGGCATTTTTGCTACCAACGCTATTGCTGGCGCACTTGCTGGTAGAGAGGCCGATACTCAAGCAAATATTCCGTTTTCACTCGAGTCTTGGGTCTCTGGTATCATCGCAGATCCTGATGGTGCCCATTTGAGCCCAGATGAAGCTTTGAACTTGACGGTGAATCAAACGTCAAATGGTAAAGACTCTATCCTGAGATATCGACTAGACCATGCTAATTACTACTGATTAGATCTTGGGGCTATGGAGAAACGTGCTGTTCGGTGCAACACCGTCGCTGGAACTAGTGCTTCCGTGAGTTGAATGATATTCTGGGCGTTGTACGAGCTCATCATATGGTGCTAGGTCGCCGACGCTGTTTGGTGCATCGACTTTCTCGCGCGTCGTTCAGGACAGCGCTGCGGTGTTCCCGCTGGAGGCCGGAGTTCTTTCTGTCGCCACGGACTAGCTACTATTCAAGGCGTCAGTGAAAGGCCTGTTTGGCAGGGAGGTACCTCTTCCCCTTGTGGCAATGTTGCTCGCTCGGCCGGACGAATCATGGATAAATGTACCCGCGGCGGTACTGTCCAGGGTGAGAACACCGCTTATGGTAATGGCTACTTGGCTGTTCATATTCGCAGGCCTTAGGCCATTCGCTTGGCGGGTCTTTCACAAGCAAGCCATCATGAGGAAGAAACAAATGGCTCTATGTACTCCGATATAGGTTTATACAGACACTATTGGAATATGAGAATGCTTCATCAATGGGCGAGCGTTTCCCGAATCAGACCAAATTATATGTTCAGCCTAGGCAACCAATTCTGCCTGAACTCTGAGTGAATTAGGATTGCTTGCTGTATTGGCTTGGTATATCTCGTGGAGATATCATAAGCACAGACTATCAACCATCATAGAATGAAGTCTCTGGTGCGACGTGCAACAATAACCTAGTTTCGGCATGGAGTGATAATGCAATCGACTTCCGTAATTTGTTATTGGAGTTCTGTTGATATGACGAAGTATGATGGAAAAGCTACATAATGTACAAAGACTCTTTATATGTAGCGGAATACCTGATCAGACCTCTTCTAAGTTCCCTCCTTCAAGAACACTGCACGCCGACTTTTTTGCGGCATGCATAGCTATCTGAAAAAGGCTTGGCCCAACACTGATCCTCGCAACCCCGATTTTACCAAGTTCTGAAGTAGATAAAGCCCCTTCAGTTTGACCCAAACGGATCGCAACGCGGCCATCAAGCTCTTTGACTAGTTCCTGCACCTCGACTTCGGTGAAACCCGGTCCGTAACCACGCCAGAAGAAAACAGTCGTCGCACCGGCCTTCAGATACGCTTTCCCACGCTTCACTCCTTCTCTCATCCTCATATTGTTTTCAAGGCTGAAGTCGTCTGCTAAGGCAAACACGTCGCAGCGGGCGTTGATGACAAAGTCAGGGAGCCCTGCCTCAGCCGCAGCCTGGAGTGCCAGCTGAATTCGACGGACTTGTTCGTTAAATGGATACAAAGATTTGTCAATTCCTTGTCCAAGACCTCGAGACGGTATACTGTCTTCAAGGTTGGCTCCATGTGCCCCTGCTCGTACAGCCTTTGTGACTGCCTCACGAATGCGAGATCCGTAACCGTCTTGAAGATCAACGGAAAGTGGCAGACCTGCCAAGGCAGCCACAGGGGCGAGGTTCTTAATGGCGTCTATATTCTGCTCCATGGTCAGTTCTTCGTCCTTGATACCTAAAGAAGCGGCGAACGCCTATGAAGCCGTAGCAATCGCTTTGACGCGCTGCGATGCTTCGCCGTTGAGGCTCAAGACCATGTTCAAAGATGCAAGGTCCCAAACATTGGCAAGTATTAAAGGCTTAGAAGATATATGAAGGGACTTCAGGGTACGTGCGAGCTCATTAGCCTCCATAGTTGCAACTGGTTGATAGAAATTCTGAACCTCGTTGGAAACAATGCAGGATCCAAGATTTGGGCTCTAGATTAAAGTCTGGTGTGCACGGTTCGGAATCCCTCTAGTCATTGACATAAAGGGCGCGGATACCCCATGAGTTGCTTAATGACTTTGGGAAATTGCAAGTCGGCCAGTATTATGTCAAACTGCCCGACGGAGAGATTTCTCGCCGGTAATATTCACAATACTAATAGAGGTAAATCTTGCCACCTTTGAAATCGCCTGCCTGTTGCACATGTGCCCGTCCCGAACCTTTCTCAGAATTTCTTCGAACTTCAGAGTCGTATTTGTGGACAGCCTCGACAATGTCAGACCCCATACCAGCCACCGCTCTGGACCCCAACGTCTGGTATCACATCACAGAACAGGCTGTAGATCAGAACTACAAAAATGACTTCAAAGCAATGCTTCAAACAAATCAGGACCCGAAGTCGAACGACACCAACCTTCACGTATGGCCGGTGAAGACGGATGACAAACCCGTGGAGGCTTACTGGCAATTCGTAAGTAGCCATCCCCAACCCCTGGCATTGACTAACGATTGTGTGCCAAGCAACCAGTATCATCCACGCCCGGACGTTACATGCTTCGATATTCACAAACCGGTATCCACAAGCAATTGGCTGTTTGTCTTTTGGAAGATGTTGACGATGCGGACACGAGAACCCGCCCTTGTCTTCTCAAGGCCAGTAGCGACGAAACTCAGCAATGGGATGTTGCAGAGTGGAAGTCAAATAGTACCTACAGATTCATCAATGTACACAATGGGACAAAATTCCATCTCGACTGTATACCCAATGGTCCGGTCTTCATGAGCTCGGATGTGGATGACAGACCATATCAGAGCCGGCAACATTGGCTTATGACAAGTGCATCGAGCGTGGATGATCAAGCATACAGCACAACTATTTCAGAGGTAGTTGAATCTCTAATATTGCTCACCCAATAGGGTCTCTATGTTTACTGACGGGAATTGTAGGGGCCTTCTTCAACCAAAATATCGGGAGAAAACTCATCGTCTAGCGACAACGATCTCTCATCGGGAGCCATAGCGGGAATCAGCGTTGGAGTCGTACTTGGCGCCATCATGATCGCTGTCTCACTAGCAGCTTACTTTCTATGGAGGTCCAGGAAAATGAAGAATGGGATAAATACTTCACCTGGAGACACAATGAAAAGCAGAAAAGAGAAGTCTGGAAATAGCTCGCCTGCTCCACCGTATCAGCATTTTAGTCCAGAAGACGTAGGAAGATCACAGGAATGCTCTGAGTTGGATGGAAATCCCGGCGGTGCCAAGGTTCCTCCAACCAGGTATGAACTGCCATGAGGACTGTTATTTTTGGCCTGAACCTGAGACTTTAGGAGGGATCTATAGAGGGTAAATTCTGAGTCTGGTCACAGCCCGGGCCCAGGTTTGTAATTGCAGTATTTAGCTTAGTTAATCGGACAATTAGAATTAAATATTGGACAACCAAGTGGCTCTATATTTCGATCATAGCTCAAATGACATAAATCTATCCGATAAAGGTCAGAGCAATCCGAGTTTCTGCTATGCTTCAGTGACTAGCTTGTTCTATACTATTAGCTGAAGCTGCAGGTCGTTGTTCTTTGGCCAAGTGCTAGTCCTACACTCAACTTCAAGCAGAATCGGGGCATCTGACATAATGCTGGCGAACGCCAACTGCCTAGTGCCTAAAGGCTTTCCCTATTACCAATTTATGCCGCTGACAGACTAAACGTTTGACGTCAAGGTGCTTTCACGCTTCACTTTGTACTTCTTTCGAGCTTCATATATGACACTCATCACTCGATCCAGATAAGGATGTTGGCATGTCGAGATTTGTTTCTCATACTTGTCCGGGTGTAGAAATGTCTGGCTTTAGAACACCGCTCTCGGCTCTGAGGACAACTGCAGCAGCTCAACCTTATGCAACCGCGATAAAGCAGGCGCACGCTGGGCTCAATTACAGCGATATATCGTATTATCAGTTCGAGAAAGATGTTGAACTGACTGCATCCTACTGGCGAACTACTTTCTCATTGCTTGGAATCACAGAGAAATCTGTCATCGGAGTATGGTATATGATCACAGTCAACCCTTGGCAGTCGCACCTTACTGACTCCGGATAGGCTGAAAGGCACGTCGTATGAAGATCTGCTACATATTTGGGGAATCTCCAGAGCCGGTTACATCCCACAGCTCATTTCACTCCGGATGACTGATCCTACTGTCGCTCATGAGCTCCTAACAGCCGCGGGAGCTGCGGCATTGGTCCATGACCCTTTTCTGACTTCTGCCCTACACCACAGTACACTCACAACCTTTCCGGCTGGCGGACTTCTTTCAAGACTTGGGTCCAAGAACTTGCCTCTAGATCCTCTGGAGAAAATATCAGATGGAGATCAGGTCTTGATGTTATATCACACTTCCGGTTCAACCTCTGGGTTGCCGAAGCTTGTGCCCATAACAGCTCGATGGATTGACTGCTTGATCCAGAAGTTTTCGATTATCAGCAAGTTTATTCCATCTATGAAACCCATGGTCAAGGTTGCAATGTAAGACTAGTCTTCGAATCAATCTGATGTTAGCTGACTGATTGATACCCTAGTGGCAGTTCTACACATATGGGAAGTACAATGCTGTTCCTAGAGAGTATCCTGCAAGGAGGTTGCTTCATATTTCCCACTTCTCTCCCGTATCCTACCTCGGAGCTCATAGATATGATCGAGAATCAAGGGCTTACACGACTGGATATGTTTCCCGTCTTCTTATCGCAACTCTTCCGCCAAGCCCGTCAAGATCCTCTGCTTTTCAAAAGCCTCTGCCGTTTGGACCATATAGCATACGGTGGTTTGCCCCTAGACTCCTCTGAAGAAGCTTGGGCTCGTGGTCATAATTTCTATCTTATCAATTCCTTCGGCTCTACCGAAGTTGGCATTAATCTTATATCGTACGGCTCTGAGACTGCATTGTCTCCTGTTTCGCCGTCGAAATTTGAATTCATTCCTATTGATAAGAGCCCAAACGCTCAAGAGCATCTGGTCGAGCTTGTTGTGCCTCCTGAATCCCCCGATTGCCCGCATCCTAGTCTAAGAGATGCAAGGGATGGCAAGTTCCATACGGGCGATCTATTTCTGGAGATAGCCCCAAGCAAATATGTGTTCAAAGGTCGAGACGACGATTGGATCAAGATGGAAATGGCGTTGCGTTGTGACGCCAACTCAATCGAGACTGACGCGTTGAATAGTTGCGGAGACGACTTGATCAAATCTGTCGTCGCAATTGGTGCTGGCCGTCCCTCACCAGCCATTGTTGTTGAGACCAAAGATCCAGGTGTTCTAGAGTCGGCGGATAAGGTACTCGAGTTCAAGCGCCAGATTCTGCAAAGAATCACCCCATTTCATCGACGGCGCTACCAACATGAACGGATCGAAGACATCAATCTTATATTCGTTGTTCCACCAGGATCATTACCTCGAACTGATACGAAGGGTAATATTAGGAGAAGAAAGGTTGAAGAGCAGTTCAAGCAGAAGATGGATGAGGTTTTCAGGTAAATCTTCGAGCTCGGCTATATACTCCAGTAAAACCACAATGTTTCCATATCTGGTATGCCTTATCTTTGTTGGTGGATGATTTCCTTTTGCGATAGCTAAATCATTGATGATACTGCTTGTTTTGCCCGCGCTTGGTGATGGACGCTGCCCTTTCCTTCCTCCTCCTTCCTCTGCTCCCGTCCTATTGCTGCCCCCACTGCTGCCACGGTCGCCACTGAGCCCATGAGGGACTAGTTTTAGTTGGACGCGAATACTTGACGTCCTGACTTACTCTTCCCCGTAATGATAGACCTTTCTATAGCCCCCCTCAATGCCTGCCTCGGGAACCCAGGACCCTTCATTAAACAAACAGCTATCTTGGTCAGATTAGTTATTAGCAGGCTCAGATTCACCCTCACTCGAGGTGAATCCATTGGTGGTGGTAAATCCTTTGATGGGAACAGGTTAATAAAGCTCCAGCTATCTGGTTGCGCACAAGTAGGCTCTAGACGATTCCCCCACAGAATCGCTAAGCTACTTGAATCCATCTCTATGGTGTCTTTATCCACAAGTCGAGCACCAAGCGCCATAAGCTGCTTCTCAACACCAAGAACACTGAGGAATTGAGGGGCAGATGAATCCACCATAGCTGGACTTGTGGTACAGTTGGCAAGGTCAATGCCCGAAAACTCTTGATCCCACCAGCGTCCTCCCCAAGGTAACTCTGCTAACATCTGAAGTTCATGTTTTCCGGGACCGAGAAGCCATCTCATTCTGAGGATCATCTCATCTCTTTCGCGGTAGCGGAGGGTCGAGCCAAACATTCGACTCTCCTCTGATAAGGGGAGTGGGGCATCAATCGACTTGCTGAGAACAAGACAACCAACATTGAAGCATGCATATGTGAGACGGCAAATGAAAGAATCTAGAGATAAGGGCCGCAGGGAAGATGACCACATAAGAGGACTCATAGGTGGTGGGATGGTAGATGGGAGGCAATTGACTTGGGAACAAAGTGTTGGAACTACTGGCAAAGGTGCAGCTGTGTTGTCAAACACAGACATGGGTATGAGCGAATCGTCCGCAAGAGGCATGGGACAAATGGTGGCTTCTTGTTGGTCTGGACCAATCATCAGAGTGTTGGGGGTAGTGCCAACGGTAATGCTCGGCGTAGAGACAGTAGACTCGACTTCTCTTCCATTGGTAGAGTCATTGTTCATCTCAAGGACCTTGCTCCGAGGCTTACGGAGTTTAGGGCCTTGATCGGGGTCTCCGGCTTCATTGGCCAGAGTAAGGATATCTGCGATCATGCCTTGAATGCAGGCTATCATACCAGAATCCTGTTGAACAGTATCTTGCTGGAGTAGCCTGTCCGTGAAGTCTACTAAAACGGTACTCATTTTCTCAATTACACCCTCGAGGTGCTTTATCCGGTTGCAGCGCGTCTCATCGACCTCTTGTTTCTTCTTACGGAACTTTAGCTGCGCTGCTCTGTTACGAGCGCGGCGTTCCTAAATCCCGAGTTAGGTCACGCGGAGGTTTTGACATAAGAAATCGGAATGGCCTGTTACCTTTGCGCCTGGGCTGGCCGAGCGGTCTGAATTGTTGGAATGGGGCGACATTGTGATAAGCTTGACGATGTCAGATAGTGAGTCGTATTTTTCAAGTTCAGAAAGAGAGCAATGGGGATAAGTTAAAATACATTAATTGAATATTTCTTGTATCGATTCTGTCAAGATGGAAATAATATGATCTCAGAGGATATAAACAGAAAACTTTCCGGTTACAAGGCGCAATCGGCAAGGCGCAAGGCATAGTTAGAACGGGACTCAGTTGGAGGTGGAGAAATAATTTGGGCGATCGGAGCTCTCACTGAGGAAAATGACATAAACTTGTCCGACCCGCCCCATTTTTACGCCATTCTAGAGGAACTAACTCAACTAAGGCAAGCCTGGGCGATCATCTGCGACCTCACTCATAAGCAATTGATACTTTAATCGATGAACCTCGGCACAAGGAACCTCGTGATAGTAGCCATCAAAGAAACAGAATACTGATCATGACATCGCGCCCATTGATAACGCTTTTTGACATTCCAAGCATAACGCACAAGTCATGGTCTCCAAATGTCTGGAAAGGTTCAACATTCTCATCCCAAGGTCAGACGCCTTAGGCTGACACTGAAATGACAGCCCGCCTTGTCCTAAATTACAAGGCGTTGCCTTACACGACCGAATGGCTTGGGTTTTCTAACCTCAGTACTCGTATGCAGCCACAGTAAGCTTTGGCATGATGCAGCTTCTTATAACTTTCAACTGACATTTATTTGAGCGTTCAACGCAATGAACCACCTTTGAGCCCGTACACTGTACCCTGCATCCTGCTACAGGAGGACGAGACTGTAAGAGGCATCATGGGCTCAAGATCCATTGCCAAGGCTTTAGAGAACCGTTTTAGCGCCCCCTCACTTCAGCTCGAAACAGAGGAATTCGCCAGAGTCGAAGAGCTGGCAGAAAAGCTGCTGATTAGCAGTCGACCGTTATGGGCACATTTGCTAGCAAAAAAGGTTCTTGCGCCTCCTGATCAACAGTACTATACAGACACTCGAGCGAAGAGATACGGCATGAGCCTTGATTCATACTATACTGAACATGTCAGCCAGCAGCTTTGGTATCAGCTTGATACCATGTGTCGGGAGATCGGAGACGCACTCGCTGAGACTCCAGGACCTTTTTTAATGAACTATCATCGTAAGAAATGCTTCTCTCATTACCCACTATGGTACTGGCGCTAACGCATGAAGCGTCCTACGCTGACTTCACTGTTGTTGCTCTCCTTCGGTTCTTCAGTTGTGTAGACGAGACCATGCTAGATCACTTCTATTCTGTTGAACCTCAGCTGCTCAAGCTGTATGACGCATGTCACGAGTGGCTTGAGCGCGATTTTTAATCAAGCTGTACCACATGTAGGCAGGAGGATGTCGGGTTAAAAACGAGTGAAAGTAGGTCTGATGACCAGGCCTTTTTGCATAATAGCCGTTACTAGGTCACTCAGGGTTGAGCAGGGGCGGTCATCAGTCACTCTCTGGACAGACGTGAGCAGCGTTCATGAACACCAACTCCCTCTTGTACCCATCATTTAGTAGCCGGTGGTCGTCACCTTGTGCTTGCAGATTGAAGTGCATTCTTGCATGATGCAGAGAAAATGAACTTACAGAACGCCTTAGGCCGCTCTTGAACCCAAGGGAATATTCTTGGCATCTCAGTTGAGTTGAGAATGGATGCATTTTTGATGTTCTTGTACAAGGTCACAGATTGCCCAACATCCCATATTTCTCCTTTCTTCTCCATTTGCCATCGGAGTCATGAGCCATCTAGACATTCTCCTAACCATTGAAAGGTTATGTCAGGTACCATAACTTTCGAGAGAAAGCGGCACCTGCTGGCAGGCAGTGCCCGAAATTGGCATGTCCGTGATGGGGCACAACTGCCTCCATGCGAAAAATTACAACCATTTTTCTTCACCCAAGCATCTTTCGGTATTCTCTCCTTCGCACCACACTTGATCGTGTTTTTGCCGGTTTGTGTTCAGCCGACCAGTCACGTTCATTTCAAGCCAAGTTGATCATCTCTCCTCAAAGCGTATGCAATCATGCCTGCGACAAACAGACAAGCGCTAACAGAAGCTGGTCCGGCACACTCGAAAGCACTTCGACACCAAGCCTTCAAGCCCGGAGTTCACGTTATCTTTGTTGCTACCAGTCATTTTGGAGATATCGGTGAAGAGCGCCACGGCGCCAGAATCCCCTGTGATCCAGCTGCGCACCCATTTGAAACCGGCGACGTTCTAGGAAGCTTGACGCCGGATCGACTCCAGCAGCTCGAAGATCACCTAGGTCCTGGCCTTGTGAGCAATATAGGTCCCAAAGAGAAAGAGTTACATGGTTCTTGCGAGTTGGCCAGTCGTATTGCCAAGCGACAAAAGAACAATTCCACACGAATCCAACCCGAATGGAACGAGCGCCTTGCCCTCCTTCACCAAGATGTTGTCACGATGCTCTGGGCTGAAAGATCTCAACGTATGACCATTGAGTACCGAACACTTGACTGGGCCATAGGCCTTATAAGAAAAGGAGCCAACGGTCTCGTCGATCATGTGTCTGGGTACAGCCAACCAGTTGCATTTTACATCCCACTTCAGGCTAAAGACTGGACCCTGCACCCGGATGTTCGTCGTCTTTATGAAGCGATCGATGGACTGCGGGCTCTACGTGGCGACATCAGCGTAATTCCGAGCTATCAGGAGAGCTGGAACTATGGATACGGAGTTGCCGACGTCCAGGCACTCGACAGCATTGCAAGCGATAACTCCACACCGGAGCCGTACCGTTGGAGACCTATAACTTGCCTGGGTTTCGGAGTTTGCCCACTAGCTGAATTGCAGGGGCCGCAATACACCAAATTTGGGTTTGGTGAACGCCCAGACTATATACACCAAAACCCGCAGCCCGCCGCCAGTACGCATGTCCATAGCCTGGCCGAAGTAAAGGAACCAGGCAGCTTGAGGGTCATTCACCAACAATATCCATCATCGTTTTCTAAATGGGGTCACATACGTGTTTTTATGGTTGGCAATCAGATTGTTACCCGTGGATTCTTCTCACGCAATCAGGAAACAAAAGTATACCATATGTCGCCTCTTCATCATGAATGCCACTTCGACTTTCGCGCAGCTGGTCTAAGACATCCAAACTTGAATCAAAAGGTCAAAGAGCAACAGAAAGCCAAGCTAGAAGAGCTCGACAACTTTTGTAGGTGGTGGCATCAGCAACTCATGAAGCGATATCCTGAGCTTTTCAAATCGCTCAATGTGGGTTGCGTCATGGTCATTGGTTTATCAGAAGCAAGTCTTGAGGGAAAGTTCTTTGTCTTCGGGGTTTTCAGATGGTATGTTGCTCGGTTCTTCAGCATGGACTTGGCAGTCAAGCCATACGATCAGATTTGCAGGGCGTTTGGTGAGCAATTTGCAAGGGTCCATGGATCCTTTGCAGCGGATGACTCGCGTAATTGAGAGAAGTTGTTCTATGGTTAGCAATGACTGTTGATTCGAGTTGGGAATCGAACTTGAAGCTCGTGTGTATGGTCATTCCTAGACAGGCTAGACAGGTAGAAAGTGGAGGCAAAGAAACGACTCGGGATGGTGGGGTTCAGGTTCCGAGAGCTGGATTCGGGAAAGGGGAGAGTATTTCTCAATACTTCGTAGGCTCGGATAGTCACATCTTCTAGAACATTGTCAATAATTTTCTTTTTCAAGGATGATGCCTTTCCTGTTTCCATGCGCTCATTGTTGCTTGCTGAGCCTGGTGGGACCAAGATTTGGTGGGGTCGTCCAACGCCCCGCATCAATGATCCCCCGCCCTTTCGCCCTCAGTGCCCATGATAGAGGACACCACTGCAATGGAAATGACTTGATAGGTCACGGTTAAGAGACGTCATGACAGTATTTCCGGTCATTTTAATGAGGCTGATGCGTCGACTAAGTCCCAGGACCCTGGGATGATTGCCGCTACCCCAGGCTGTTCAGGCGGGGACCCCAGGGTCGATTGAAGCGAGACTTTAATTACCCTGGATCTAACTCTGAAGCATTGTCCTTGCTCCTGAATCTGAATTGGAACGAGACGTAGTCATTTCAAATGGAATCATTTGATGCTCCAGGATTATTCGGTCTATTGTTTTGCCCAAATTCACCTACCGTGAATCTTTGCCGTCAATTCGATTCAGCTTCTGAGGTATTTGGTAATCACGTATGCACGTGAAATGCTTCGCGACGATGAACCAGCCAAAAAAGGCAACAAATCGTACGAGAACCATATCCGGTAGGAAAAATCGGCAATCCATTCATCCAGAAGGTCGAAAAAGTTGGAGAAACAAAGATCCGCTTGGTGAGAAATCGGCATCTTGGTACGGCACCTTCGGGTAAGAATATTTCCCCCGGTTCGGATCGCCTACCCCAAGATTGTTCTGGGGGCGATGGGCCAATGGGAGCCCAGGATTTGCAATAGTCATTCTGGCGTGGAGAGCCGATTTGAATTGCCGCTACAGTTGGCGTCCATGATCCACGGCCCCGCCCCCTCCAAGTCTCCCGGCTACGAAAACGGCAAACGTCAATTCATTTTCATACTTAACGTCGCGACCTGCACGCTCGAGGTCCAACCGTTCTCTCTTCCTACTCATCATCATATCTAGATACCCCAGATCCTATCGTCTTTTTATAAACACTCACAATGGCCTCCAACGGTACCAACGGCACAAACGGCGCCAAGGCGCAATCAAAGTTCGACCCCAACTTCACAGACCATGTCATCGGCCTCATGAGCCCCGAGACCGAGCCCCGCCAGCGCGTCATCCTCACTTCTCTCATCCGTCACCTGCACGACTTCTGCAGAGAGGTCGAGCTCACTCAGGACGAGTGGATCGTTGGTGTCAACTACATCAACTCTCTCGGTCAAGCCTACAAGAAGAACCGAAACGAGACATGGCGCGTCTGCGACATTCTCGGAGTCGAGTCGTAAGTTCCCCAATCAATTGATTGCCCCTACTGAAACAATCGCTTACAATCGTAGCCTCGTCGATGAGATCAACCACAAGGTCGTCACCGAAGGCGGCAAGGCCCCTACATCCTCCAGCATTCTCGGTCCCTTCTGGTCCCCCGAGACCCCCTTCCGCGATCTCGGCGCCAGCGTTGTCCAAGACATGCCCAAGGACGGCGAGCTCACATTCTTCCACGGAGTCATCCGCGACGTTGATACCGGCAAGGGAATTCCCAACGCCGTTTTCGACATGTGGCAAGCTAGCACCAACGGCAAATACGACGCCCACGATCCCGAGAACCAATCGCGCCACAACCTTCGCGGCAAGTTCCGCACCGACGCTGACGGAAAGTTCTGGTTCTACTGCCTCAAGCCCACCGAGTACGCCATCGACACATCTGGTCCTTCCGCCGAGCTCCTCAAGATCATGGGCCGCCATCCTTACCGCCCTGCTCACATTCACATCATGGTCACCCACGATGATTACCTCGGTCTTACTGCCCAGCTGTACCCCAGTGACGATCCTTATCTCGAGACTGATACTGCTTGCGCTGTTAAGGATGATCTCGTCCTTAATTTCAAGCCTGCCAAGGATGACCCCAAGGGCGCTGTTTACGATGTTGAGTACAACATCAACCTTGCTTCCAAGAAGTACAAGCCTGATAGCACCATGTTGATGCAGAACGCCAACCAGAACAAGTTTTAAGCAAATGAAAAAAGAAAGGGAAGGAAAAAAAGAGAAACGAAAGCATGAAGATGTATATCAGTAGCATTGGATGAGTGGACTTTAGCGTTTGATTCATATGTTCATGACTCCTATAGGTATTCAACACCTAAGAAATGAGAATTACTGCATTCCAAAACAACTTGGTTTTCAAACTTGTGCTTGTCTCCCAATGCTGTGAAACTTCAAATGTTATGCTTCCTCATTGTAGACATTTTGAAACGAATGGCATCAAGAAGACGAATAGTGATTAAGATTTGCATTAGACAAATAATGAGGTTGCACAGGAACTCTGGACGTAAAAGAAAGGTCTCAATTTGTAATAGAGTTTTATGAACGCAAACCAGTCTGACTTCTCCGCGTTGAGGCTGTTGTGGAGTTTGTGTGTTGAAACCATAACATCTCAAACCGCATATCAAATCAAACCACCCGAGCCATCATGTTCCTCCTAAAGCCAGTATTGGCCACACTGCCAATACCAAAAGAAGGTAGAACACGGATCATACGTAAAGGTGTAGCAAAGCCAGTGTATCGCCGAATAACACTAATTCGATCCCGGATCGTCATCCGAACTTGTCGAGCATGGACATCCAGACCCAGCAAGTGGATCGGAGTGCTGACTAGCTGAGATGCAGCTGGCATAAACAGTTGAGCCATCTTGAGTCTCGAATCATCAGACTGAAAGATGTTGGAAAACGGAGTGATTGACGAGAACGGGAACTCGGCAAGTTTGGGAGCAATCATGGTAGGCAGGTTGAACGAAGCGTATATAGTCACCGCATCACGCAGAGTGAACAATGCATAACTCAGCAGCGGTGTCGGCATTCCACAAGCCATTCTCGAGAAGTATGCATCTTTGAATATATTCAGCCCAGAACTGACGGTCGTGGTAGCAGCAAACTTTGCGGGAGATGAGCAGACGATGGAGGGATCGCAATCGTATTGAACAGCGTTGAAGGAATCAAACATGTTGGCTGTAGCGTAGGTTCCGAAGTAGACTAAGAAGGGTATGAAGAGAGATGCAAATGTTGCCTTGGGCTTGGATACCCATTTTCGCATGGATGATTTGATCGACGTGTTACTGGTAGCTTTGTTGAAGACAAGCCTATGCACAACGACTGTCAGTATCCATAGTATCTTAGATAGGTTGAGATGGGTGATTCTATGGATGAAATCAAGTTTTGATAAGCTGTCACTCACTTGTCAATGGCTGTCACCCAGGGAGTGACCAAAGCGGAAGCGAACGCCGCAGCCGCGAGGTCAACAGCAAAGTACTGCAGCGTACAGCGCTGCTGCTCCCTAATACTCATAACATCCGTCATTTTCACAATTGGGAAGATTGCTGAATGCAAATGTTCGAGAAACTGTAGAATCACAATGGAATCTCATTCAGTTCTAGGCTATGACTCTTGTTATAGTCCACGGCATTTGATACCGAGACGCCGAAACACCATGCAACCAGCCATCCAGGGCGACCTATCACAACGCTTTGGCGTGCACAAGCGCTCGGCTACCGCTGTGGTTACTGCAGTAGTACCGACCCGTTATCATCCGACATGGAATTCCTCAACAAACTCACCAAGTGCTTGCGATCATCACAAAAACTGTCACCGCAATGGTGCCAATCAGAGGAGGCGTAAGGTCACCTTGTGGGTCATCGAGGTGAACGATGCGGCTGCGCTAAACCCAGCCGTCTTGCATCGGGTTAAGGAGGGGACGCGATTGACTCACCTAGGTGACCATTACGTGGCAGGTATTCGGCTACGCTCGGGATTTGTTGAGAAGTAATAGCCGTTAGTACAAAACATGGTGGTACACGGCAAGTTAATCTCTTGACCGACTTTATGGGCTGTTGACTTTCCTCCGCGTTTCCCCACGTTGTCGGCATAAGCATCGAGTTGGAATGAATTGTTGAAGCGCTAGAGCTAACCCCGGACTCATCTTCAGGGGAAGGGCACGGACCCTTTCCTCAGCCCTGTTCAACATTCAGCTACGTACCTCTCGATGCATGCACTCACAACACTGGCATCACCCCGCTGCGCTGATTTTGATTGACAATGTTGTATCTTGAGTCGTATTTACTATCTCTGGAGACCCAGCCATCGAGGAATCTATCTTCCTTTGTATGGTGTCTCGCAAGATCCGGCTTCAGACGGCCCATCTTAGAGAGCGGCTCTAAAGACAGTGCCCATTTTACCAGCGGATGATGTGATGAAATGATGACAGAAGGAGCCGGTTTAAACCGGGATGAATACTCTATAGCCATGTGGATAGCTCGGTCCGAACTAACTGTGCCGAGGGATCTTGGAGAACATCAAACCAAATACTCAAGGCCAGCACTGGGTTTCAGCAGTTTCATGCGAACCGGACGAGTTGGATGATGATGGGTCGCTTCCATGTAAACAATGAAACCTCGAGTATGGAGCTGAGTGTGGAGCGGCGAAGCATGCAATTACTTCGACTCTGATGCATGGCGTTGTCCTTTGCTTCGTTGTTGAACTGAACTTGTATGTTTCTCGACTTGATCCCTGTCTATTACTCTCTAGTCAAAGGCTAGCCAATACGAAGCGTATCCGTAATCGGCACCCGAGTTCATACTAGACACATGAAGTGTATTCCTTGTTACAGCTAACTGATGCCTCAACAGATTGGAACTGTCGCTTTGCGCCTGGTAATACCAATAGCGAAATTTCGTTCTATGAATATGTCCACATCGCCGACAATGAATTGGATTCCAGTGACGAAACAATAGCATTGATTAGACTGGACTATATGAATCTCAAGCAGGCTTCTTATGCATCCCTCGACGATTCTCTGTTGCAAAATAAACAAATACAATCCCATTTTCCATCTCCTCACCGAAGTATCTTTATTTATCCACTTCGCTTAGCATGCAGATGAACCCCATCATACCAATTCTGCAGTTGCCGACGTCTGCTTACCAGCACTTTCGACATCCACTGCCGCACCCTGATCTTCCTTAGGCACTTTGAAGCCAAGATGTTTTAGGTAACTGCCAGGAAAGAAGATGTTGTAGAGAAAGACAACGAGCAAGATCGGCAAGGTGTCAAACACGTAGAGACTAGTAGTAACGGTTAGCTTAGTAAGTGAGAATAGGTGAATCTATACTTACTACCACTCCTTTTTATGCGTGGTGCCGTACTTGCCACCGGCAAAATCGATCTCACGGTAGATAGAACGGATCTGCATTACATCAGCACCATAGATCATATTAGATTTGGAATGGTATCGCTTACCAGGATGAGAAGGCAAGAGACATTCACCACAATCAGCAGTGTTTGCCACCTCTTCTCGATACCGTGCTTTTCCTGGTTATCCTTGGCGAAGTCGGAACTGAGTCGTCGTGCCGCAAAGTGGAAACGAATGGCAGAGACTGTGAACAACCCAAAGCCGGCAATCTGAGTGCTGACACCGACGAGACCAAGTGTCTTGCCCAGGTTGAGCTTGTTCTTCGCATCGGGATCAGTGGGGTCGGTCCCGGCAATAAGAACGGCGGCAACGAGTTGGAGCAAGAGGGAGATTATATCGAAGCCAACGAAGAGCAGAGTGATGAAGCGAGCTGTTTCACCTATTGTCAATATTTAATTATCCTTTAGGCCGTGAGGATACTTACGAGGGACCCAGAGAAATCGTAGTGTTCGTGACTCTGGCGGGACGACCCAGAAGACAATTCTCGCGAAGATGACATAAATGACACCGGCCATTAATACTGGTGGCAGAATGACGAGTGTGAACTGAACCACGTAAGGTCCCTTCTCAGTCGGTTTCGACGCAGATACGACTCGAGCTGCGTAGCCAATGACCTCCACTAGAATAATATTTAGATGTCAAGCTCTCCAATGTTCGAAGGCTTGACTCACTGGCGATGGCAAGCAGCATGAAAAGCCATACCCAGGCCTTTTTCCTGATAATTTGAAAGAGTGTGATACAAAAGCTGATTCCATAGAGTCCTGCGACGACTCCTGCCAACGGCTTCGAAGGGTTGTAGAGATAGTAAGACTTGGGCGCGTCCATAATGACAAATTTGTTCGATGTGATGTTTGTAGTTGAGCGATTGAGATTGGCTTGTGAGTTGTCTCAGAATGCATCTTTATTCAGATCTTATATAAATCCAGGGTCCTTAACCCTGCAACGGTAAATGCCGTGTTGGCTTCAAATCAAGCTGTAGCCGATACGCCACATCTGGACGACTGGAATCTTAGCACCATAGCAATGCCTCCTAACGCGTCAAAATCAGTCAACAAATGAGCCACGCTGAACCTGCGTTCGTGCTCCCAACGCCACGTCTAGTGATTAGCACCCAATCAAGCAGTGGGATCCAAAACGCCAACCCAGCTAGTAATATGTGGCGCCTTCTTCAGAGACCGACGTCACTGGTCAGTTGCTACGTAGTATGCAACCACATCGAATCAGAGTCTTTTTTGGGAGAGCCCATTCGAGCTTAAAATTGTAACGTCTCGAATCGCTATGGAGGCTTGGCTTAGTTCCTACTGTTGGGTATTAGGGCTGAACGCCTCGATAGCCACGTTGCGCGTCCTCGAATGGGATCCTGTAAATGAATTTAAGACTAACCGAGGCCTGACGTGGCTGAGCGAGCTGAACATGCGTCAAAGCGAGATAACTGAGACGTTTGGATCCGGAGAGTCCATTTATTATTGAGTCAAATGACGCAACCTCTCAAATTTGTACGAGATTGAACATTTGCATACGTATATACTTGTAACATTACAGGAACAGCTCGTTCTTCTGCTCTATATCCTGTTCAAGATGGTCAGCTGGGTACCAAATGTATGAGGAGTTGTGTGCTGCACACGAGCGAGAGGCGCTATGCTTTCTTCTTACAGTCCTTATCTAGACTAAAGGAGGGGGCAGCTATCGGAGACTGTCAGCTAACTTGCCTTGAATAAGGGAGTAGCCAGACTTGATACTAGAAAATAAATGGACATCAAGTGAAACGAGATTCAGTGTTGAAGTTTTGAGATACTCTTGTCCTCCTACCTATTCACACATGAGAGCTCTTTTAAGCTAGGTTCATGGTCCACATCTGAGGCCTTGGGACTCAGATAGTCTGGCCTGCAAGCCTGTCTCGCAGAAAAGTCTCTGGTAGAGATTGATGCTCCGCTCAAGCCTCGTCTGGGTCTCAAAGATACATCTTCAACAGGTATTTTGCCTCTGACATTGTCCACGTTGAGGCGTGGTCGGAATGCACTAGACATCCGATCGATCTCCGAAAGTATGTGTACAAGACTATACGGTTATTGAATATGAACTTCACCGAGATAGGCGCCGGGTACCAATAAAACAGCACGTTTGTCCCACGTATGTTTGTTCTAAGCAGGCCACAGGGCACCAGAAGACTCGAGAGCCTAAATCAGTCGGCGAAATTAAATTCATGCGAATGGATGATAAATTATCCTAAACCTACCTGTACCCTTGTCACTTAGAATCGATATGTTACTCTTCTTATCTTTTGTAGGCAGGATTGTCAGCGATCGGGGCTCATGCGCCGTGATAAGAAGGATGTATGAAAGCGGCATGAATCACGGCTGTGCGACCCCAGCGCATGCCATGAGATCTTGAGCACTACATAGACAGACCTGGACAAATTGCGATGAATCATAGCCAACAACAACAGTTCTTGAGTACTTGGGGCATAGAGCTCTAATGCTCTGAGAAATTAGAAGAAAATCTGTGACCGAACGGTCAGGACTTGTTTCCTTCGGACATTGAACTTCATGATTGTTGGTTCCCTGCATCCATACAGAATTCTGGGAGGGAGGAGGGGGGGAAGCATGAATCAGGCCACTGCCAAAAAGACCTGCAACCGACTGCAACTTTTCCATTATGCAAGGGTTGTTATCGACAGGGGTTATGTCCGGTAGATGTGAAAAATGTCGTCATTTCTACCACCAAAGGATCACGGGACACAAATATCTGCTCTTAAATGATGAGGTGACTGGTAAAACAAGCAGAGTTGATAAGCCTATTTGTATATATTGGATAGTAGTACTATCCGACTAACTTTTTTTTTTTTTTTTTTTTTGTTTTTCCTTCTTGGAATATCATCAATTGATCTAATCCGAACTTGATATGGCTCACGATGCACGCACCAACATTCATCAGACCCTGTCACTCCCAAATGCGATCCGTCTTTTACACCTGGAGCCAGGAACTGGCAGTGATGTCATCCGTTGTACCTTGGAGGAAACATCGCTCGACGATGCAAAAGGCAGATACGAGGCCGTTTCGTATGTTTGGGGCCGTCCAGATATTACAGCTACAATCATTTGTAATGACTGCGCAATCCAAGTAACGACAAACCTCGAGCTCGGGCTACGAAACTTTCGCTTCAAAGATACACCTCGACCTCTCTGGGTTGATGCAGTTTGTATCAATCAACGAGATGATAGCGAAAAAAGCTTACAAGTGCGGAAAATCGACAAGGTCTTCCAGGAAGCCAAACGCGTGCTGTGCTGGCTTGGCGAGGAAGATGATAGTGTTGCCGAGGCTTGTTTCTGCTTAATCCGAGAAGCAAGTCTAGCTATGGAACAGGAATTTCAGCCAGAATGGACTTTGAAGAGCCTCGTCGACGACACAAAGCTGATGAGTTTGTCCAAGACCGCCGTAGAATGGAAATATGTCTCTCAGCTCTTTGAACTACCATGGTTCCATCGGGTTTGGTAAAATGACCCCTTAGTCGCCATAAGTGCTAAAAATGCAAGCTAATCGAATATTACTCTCTAGGATAGTGCAGGAAGCAGCACTTGCTCGTGAGTGCTATCTTTACTGGGGTATACATCGTGTCCATTTCTACGAAGCTCTTACCGTAGCAGCCTGGTTGGCATTTTCCAAACACGCACCGGTATTAAAAAAGGGTGCGAGATCTAGCCATCTTATTTGCCATGTCTTCATAGACATCATGCACACCTTCAATGATCGAGCAACTTGGCGAGATAAAATATTTTTCAAGAGAATCTTGGAAGACCTCCGCCCCCCGAGCAAACAGCTCTACATGGACCTTTTACTTTGTGCGCGATATCTTCAGGTGACCGACCCAAGGGACGTCATCTATTCTTCACTCGGTAGTCCATTAGCACGCCACATTAATGGAGAGTTGATGGTCGCGCCTGATTACAGGGAGTCGTGGGACTGTCAACAGGTCAGGGCAGCCAAGGCACTACTTAGAAACCCACGAGAGGGGCCTCACGTTCTTTCAAGGATTATGCATGATTCACCAGAAGAGCTTAATGAAGGAGCACTTCCAACTTGGGTTCCACAGTGGAAACCTTTTGACAGTGGTACTGCTCGCCGAGTGCCACTCACTGGTACATACGAATACCGCCAAGTACCCTACCGCGCGAGTCTCAGCAGCTCGTCTTTTACCCCGGAGTTTTTATCAAACAATATCTTGTCTATCATCGGTTGGAAATTTGACTCTATAGCTTGGGTATCATCTAAGCTCGAATTTGTCGATATTCAAGGCGACTCAGAGGAAAGCAGATCATGCCTGGGTGAAAACATTATTCTTCCCGTCGAAAAAGTCTGGCTTCAGCTTCTTAAAAAGACGTCTGAATCCCCAGAAGACTTGATCGAGCCTTTCAGTTTGACTATTGCGCTTGGACGTCCAGCTTCCGAAAACCACGTTCACGATTTGTTGCTATATTGCGAGACCCTCCGGGCCAAGGTTGGAACGGACACTGTATCTCCATTTCCTCAGTGGGATACTAGAAAAGGGAATCTTTCTATTTTCAAGCGGTCACACCGAAAAGCGGGAGGTAGGCGCTTAGCAATAACAGCTCGAGGAAGAATGGCAATGGTTCCCTTCATCGCCGAAGTTGGTGACTTTTGTTGTGTCATCCAAGGTATGGATGTTCCAATCGTGTTGAGACGAACTATAAACGGAACATACCAATGCGTCGGAGAGACATACTGCTCAGGAGTGATGGAAGGAGAACTTATCACTGCTGAGTTTCTTGATAGTCCACACTGGAAAGAACTTCATGTTGAGTGATAGTGTCATTTTAACGCATTCATTATGTCCTTTTCACCGGCACGTTTTGTATGAGCTAAAATTTCGATCTCATATGAGAGAAGTGTTTCCGGCTTCACCCTGGACGAGATGAATTTAATGTTGAGCAAGCAGAGTTGAAGTTATAAGCGTTTGGCATGCCCCATGTGGGACGACGAACCGTCAATGTGGGGTAATAATCGATCAAAACCCAAGTACCTTTCATAGAAAATATCCAACCATCTTCTTCCATAACATGGATACTCCAATCAGAAGCAATAGTTTAAAGACGTGTACTTCAACCCGATAACGTTATGGAGGTTGCGGTTTACCCCACAATTGCCATGACGATATCCCTGGACGTCATCTCCGCACACTTTCCCGTGTTGGGAATGTTGAAACGACCCGGACCGGACGTGGCCGGCGGCCAAAGCGAGGATTGCCATATCTGGATGGCCATGATTAATGATTCTCGTGATCCCACGATATCGGAGACGCGGGGTGGTTTGCCCAGTCTGGATATTCCGTCCTGCGGCAACCATTGTCTACTGTCACTTAAGATCTGGAGCCTCCGCATCTGACAAACCTCATTGTAACCTTACTTAACTACATTTAAAACATCGCTAAAATGACGCCGGAAACTTACAAGGTTGCTCTTCTTACCGTATGTCAAATCAAGAGTTCTTATGCCTGAGCTGTATCACTAACAACTAAAGTCATCACAAGAGCACCATGCCAAACCTAAGTTTGCCATCAAGCAGCTCCCGCGCCCCGTCCCTGGTCCCAATGAAGTTTTGGTCCGTCTTTCGCTCACAAGTCTATGTGGCTCTGATCTCGGCATGGCCCTAGGTCATATGGGGCCCGTTGGGAAGATTCTCGGCCACGAAGGCGTAGGCAAAGTTGCAGAGCTTGGTTCCAACGTGGCCAATCTGGACCCTAGCGTTCAGATTGGCCAACGAGTTGGAATTGCCTGGATCCGAGATATTTGCGGAACCTGCGACATGTGCGTTGACCTCGCTAATGAGGGTGAGACGCGTTGCGTTGAAGCTTTGCACTCTGCTAAAGCTTATGATGGCACGTTCGCCGAGTACACTCTTGTGCCATTGCGATATCTCGCTCGTATTCCTCCAACTTTTGATGATATTCCTGATGAAGAGATTGCACCCATTCTCTGTGGTGGTGTAACAGCTTACAAAGCCATCAAGAACTGCAACATCACGCCTGGACAATGGGTCGTCATCTCCGGTGCAGGCGGTGGCGTAGGAGCTTTGGGTGTTGCATATGCTCACGCAATGGGTTATCGAGTGATTGCAGTTGACGCAGGAGCATCGAAGGAAGAATACTGCAAGTCACAAGGTGCCGAGCATTACGTTGATGCTCTCTCTGGAGAAGATCCTGGGAAAACAGTCAAGGAACTGACAGACGGTCAAGGAGCTAAGGCTGTTATCGTTACTGCTACAGCCACTGCTGCTTACCAGAAAGCATTCGACATGCTTGGACCTTTCGGTACCTTGATGTGCGTGTCTATTTTACCGGAGGACATCAAGATCTCGTTCCACCCACTTTGGTTTATCGATAATGGCTGGACAGTAAAGGGCTCGGCTGTGGGTACCCGTTCTGATATCCTTGAGGCTTTGCAATTTGTCAAAAGGAGACTGGTTATTCCCAAGATCAAGTGGGCCGAACTTGAAGATATTGAGAGCTTAATGGAGGAGATGTCTAAAGGACAGGTTAGTAAAATGTTTTCTGGCAAATTTGATCAAGCTAATGTAGAATCAGCTGGAAGGAAAGTATGTCATGAAGCTATAGAGTCGCATGAGTGGAGCTCGGAGTTGGGGAGAGCTCGGAATTGTATTTTGAAGTTATGCAATCGGGAAGTCTTAGGTATCGTACGCAGGTCGCAAATGTATAAATGGCAGCACGGCTCATGTAGCTCAAATAAACAAGTTTGTAGAAAGGGAGTTTGCAGTAATCTGGCCAGGAAAAGCGGCGATGTTGTATCAATAAATCTGTGCAGACATTAAGGGTCAAAAGACGTCAACTTAAACTCCCCGGAGGACTACATCCGGGTAGCTAACAAGGATGTTCAAGTATACATGTAGTATCTATTGAATGAAGGTACCAATTCTGCTAATACTCCCCTTCCAGACTGATCTGGGGCCCTGTGAATGTCTTTCGCAAACCACCGAACCAGAGGACAGTCGTGAATATCAGGCCTACTGCCATGACAACCACAAGGTAATTCATAGAGGACGCCTCAACGGGCATAAAAGCAGGGAAGCAAAAGCTGACAGAAAACAGCGCGACGAACAGTGTAGCCGCAATGTTGACAGCGTATCCGGCCTTTCTGAGCGAGAAAGATCTTTCAGGAAGACAGCTGCGTCCACGAACGAGGAGCGCAGCTTGGGGCAGAGTGACAGTGATGTTGAGTGCAAACAGCGTCAGGCCTATGAAACTGTTGTAAGCTGTGCTTGAGGCCACGTACAGGACTCCGATGATGATTTGCAGGCCAAGCATGACTGCAGTCGCTCTTACGGGACTCGCCCAATTGAGGTGAGACAGGAACCCGGAAAACGGGACACCTCCATCGCGTGAGAACGACCATATCGTTCGGCCAGAGAAGATGAACAGGTTCAACACGATGTCGTAGAACATGACGATATAGTAGACGGACCAGATCGTTGTGGCGACTCTGTTGTTGAGTGCTTGGTTGTATACCTCAAGAATAGGTACTGTCGACTCAATAATGGCATCGACGTCCTTGATGGAGTACATAAGGGCAATAGTCCAAGCGATGACAGTGACGATGCCTAGGCCAATAGTCAAGAAGATAGCCCTAGGAACAGTTTTGCTGGGATTAGGCACTTCTTCTGCCAAGTGGGTAGGACCATCAACACCACTGTAGGCCCATAGGCAGGCAGTAATGGAGGTGATCATTGCCCAGCCATCTCCCCATCCACTCACGTTCTTGTACTCCTTGAAGACCGTGGAAGACGACTGCTTGTGATCGCTGACAGCAAGCAAAGTGACCATAGAAGCAATAAAGCCTACCAGCGACAGCCAGAAGATGGTTGTGGTCAAGCGACCGATGGCAGCAGGGAACCGTGATGTAGCAGCAAAAGCGATGATGCAGAGCAAGATGTGCATCAGGTATGTATGCCAAGCCTCAATGGTGTATGACGGATGCCAGAGCTGGACAAGGTCCAGAACAGAGCTGGCTGCGAAGAAGTTGCAGGAAGCGGTCGCAGCCATGAGATAGATGATAGAGATCCATCCAGTATAAAATGCAGCAACGCGTCGAGTAGATGCTGGAAAGGCCATGAAGACAATATGATACTGTCCACCAGCAGAAGGGAATGCAGAAGCCAACTCAGCAAAGCCAATGTTGATAGTGGTCATGATGATTCCACCAGCGATCAGTCCATAGATGATCGAGGGTCCACCACCACAAGCAAGCGGCACCGCAATGCCTGATGCGAAAGCCATCCATGAGTTGGTTGTAGTGAAAGCAAACGCAAGGACAGACAGAGGGCTGTATCGCTTCTCGAGCTGTTCGCCTCCGTGGAGGTGATGGGTGGCGAACGTCTTGCCAGCTGTCTGGGAGGGCGTCAAAGACGCATTATCGGGGATGTCGTGTTTCTCAGCCATGCTGTTGATATTCAATCTCGAAGATCAAGACGCGAAGCGAGGATGAAGGTCCGATGCTCCTGTTTGAGGAGGATGTTTGTATATTGCTGGGGGGCTTTTGTGGTCATTCGCTACTGTCAAAAGAGCCGTCCGAGTCGCGCGGCCATGTAAAGGTGATTTGCCTGGAGAGAGAAATGATAGATTCTACGGACGTTGCAAGAGTGGATAAGGACAATAATTCATGGGTGCGGTCGCATTCTTAAGAACAGACGCGCTTCCGTAGTCTAGTCTTGATCTGCAGCACCGAGATAGGGCGCGGTGCAAACCTCCGTAGTCGCGTGTACCTCCAATCTTTAGTCAAAGTAAATGACAATCAATGACCGCAAATTGTCAGTCATATCTATCGTCCCATTCGTCTTATCTCCAAGTTCCGGGGTTTCTGGGGAACCTGGGGCGAGAGCAAAAGTTAGGCGAACCTTGTCCGAGCCGAGGACGTGGTTCACTGTCATTTTAGGGCCGCCCTTGTTATCGAGAACAAGACTCCTACTCGATGACTCGGTAGATGTCGCCTCGTCTTTCCAAGTATGGTTTAGTCGAAAGGACGTGGATGGAGATGTTACGGCCGGCTAGTAGCCGGCTGGTGGGGTCTGTGTGCCGAACTCCCGTGGAAATTATGATAAAGCTTTCACGAACATTGGTATCTTAGAAGACACTCGGACTTGGCCGCCGGCGAAGACAGCGGAACTGAGCTAGAGGAAACAGAGGGTACTTGTCTTAATGTAGATGCCCTGACATTCCAGAATCCAGATGATCCACCATGAGCTACCTCTTCACACATCATTCACAGGCACGCGTTAGCCAAACTCAACCATGTATATTAAGGTGTCACCCATGTCAATCCGTCTATATACCATGATATAAACCATCAAGATTTGCCTTTATCGGCGATCTGCCCACAAGGACCATTGCTCAGGTAGAATCCATTGGCAGGGGATTGATGTTTGTTCGATTCAAAGTAGCTGCCGAACGAGTCCCTTCTTTTACAAGTATCCCCAGTGACTATATAACACGCACTAGGGAGGCTTGCGGAAAAGATACAATTCTTTGTGGCGTGACAGAGAGCACAACAGTCGTATGGAGAACATGGGGGAAGGGAGATAAGATGGTTCTGGCCGCTGCCATAAATAACCTCTTGAATGCCCTTTCCTCCATTAGCTGAGTTGACAATGTTATCAGGGGCACAGGCGGCATAGAAAGTGACGGCTGGAGCGGTGGCGGTTTGAGTCTCTGGAGGTAGGCTTAGTTAGTCCGCGGCATAGAGCAAGATGAAAGGACGTACCGAAGTCAGTTACGTTCCTTATCTGTTCAACCACTGAAGTGGAAGTTATTGTCATTGTGACAATTTTGTCAGCAGTCACCGTAAAATCGGCCTTAGTGACGGTAGCCGCGATAACCATAGTTGAGGTTGTCTCTTCTATGGCTGTTGTCGGCCCTAATGTTTTCACCCTCGTCTTCCTGAATCGCCAATTGCAACCTTTGATAGTGTAATGCTTTTGATGGGTAATCTTGACATATTGAACGCATTCGACTTTCTGAGGATATACAGAAGGCTCAATGAGTAGTTTTGTACCGTTCTTGGAGCCAACCTTGATACCATACTCGTTGCTCGCTGTGTTGTTGTTCTCGTGCGTGGAATTCCGCTTATAGTGATGGAGTAGCTTCTCGTAACTATTATGGGGGCTTTTTTCGGCAAATCGTTTATCGAGAGACAGCATTTGAGGACTAGACTCGCGGAGGGCTGGTTGTGTCATATATGGATAGTGTACCTTCGACTTGCAAGGTCTGCAGGGAGCTCGCTTGGCGAGACGAACCTTTGGCGCAACAGATCCGGCCTCCGAGCCAACAGGAGTGAATTTCTTTGGTTTTTTAATAGTTTTAGTTGGAGTGATGGTGAATACTGTGGTGTTATACTCCGTAACATTGTTGGTAATGGTTTCCACTTTGGTGTATGTCTCCATCTCTTCTCAGTATTAGCCGATGAAGCAATAACCATAACAGGGCCATACCGGTTATTGTTTCTGTCACTGTATCAGTTCTCTGAGGAGCAATAATCAAATCAAAAGAGACAGCATTAATAGTAACAGTAGTGGTGAGGACCCCAGGGGCACTTTTAATTCTGGTCTTGAGAGGGGGATCACACCAAGGCCAGCGTCCTTTCTGCTTGATAGTTTTGGTTGTTGTCGTCGTCTCAACTTGACCCAAAGAACGCACCCCTAGACTGGTGCTACATTGTAACTCAATATGGGTCTCCTTATAACCTTGAGCTAGCACAAAGCTCTGCAGAGAAGATAGTATCAGGATCAGACGCATCTTGATAACAATGACGCCTAAGATTGGAGCAGAAATAGACCACGAGCTGGAAGCTGACGCAGGGCGCGCGCCTTACCTCGTGGTTAATTTGTACTCCTGCTCGTTCTGAGGACGGGCTCCCTTCGGTGCTACGCGGGTGGGTGGCACCAGCTCATGATCCGGTCACCTCAGCCGGGTATAGAATATGGAGACAAGGTTTGATCAGGCAGTGCAAAACATGAGACTCTTCACATAATGGCTGATTTCATCTAGGAAAGGCGTAGATGGACTACTTAGAATGGATTTGAGTCAATGACGAGTACTTTAATTTTGTGCGTCGCGAGCGGACACATAGTAATGGAGCTTTATAAATGTTCGTGCCACCTTGAAAGGTAATTTACGAAGCTTCTGAAGTTCCCCTCCTTCCTCACGAGAAGCCCGCTTACCAAGAAAGAAAACAAAAAGAAGATTGGCTTTAAGAGCTTGCATTTAAGTCTCGCGACAGCCCCATGTGACGCGTGCCCGTCAAGCCTATCAAGGTCATGTTGAAGACTCCAACTGATGTGATCTACGCCCGTCGCAGCTGGTTATGGATATGAAGGGTGATAAGAAATATTGTCATTTCTAATAAAATTCAAGCCACAAGAACTGGATTAATGGCTTTCTTCAATTTATTTTGTGGCTAAAATTGAGGTGATGGCGATGTCTGCTCATCTGGCCAGATCAGGAAGCTTGTGTAAGGCCGTAACACCTTTCCGGGCTTGGAAGTCAGAGTCCGGTGCATTAAGGCAAAATCTATTTGCCACTCGAGTGTGAACAAAGCTACAATTACCACCAGACTATATTTTAAGTCTGCGATGGAATTTGACGGGTGTATACTGATAGGACACCTCAATTTCCTCTTGCATATGATTTCCGGAGTTCGAATCATGCAAGGCCTTGGATTCTTGGCAAAACCCTTTGGTGAGCGTCGAAAATGACAAATCAGTTTTAATAAATGCTGTAGTGATGAACTTCTTTCCAAAGCTTGGCCTTGCCGTGGCTCTCTTTCTTGTATAAACTATATTGAGCAAGATAACGCTAGATCTCCACCATAGTTTTCAGAAACTACCTAGACTCGAACATCTTGTTCATCAGGCTCAGCAGCATCTTTCCATAGCCCTTGAACTGTCAAGAACTCTGTATAAGCCGCCAGAAAAGAAGCTATCGTCTCCGGAAATACTGTTCCATCTCTAATCCAATGAACGGTCAAGGGTCCATAAAGCAGCATTTGCGTAAATCTCCTTCTCCATTGTGTCCTCGTTTCCTGATCCTGCTCCTTTCCGATGCGCTTATTTTCTGATCGGTCGTACAATAGTTGTGCCAGTTCCGAAATCACATAGACGCCCCAAGACTTCAGTGACCAGAGCATCAGTTTTGACTCCGTCTTCGCTGACCACTTCAAAACACCCCTTCTTGCGAGCCATGCTAGATTTTCCGTGCCATAGTAACCGAATAGCCCTACGATATAGGAAGCCCTTATAGCTTTCTGAAGAAAATATCGTCTTTTACCCTTTTCGGACTTGTCGATGTCGGGTTCGGCAGCATTGAAACTATTTATGAAATCTTTTGCCTCTGCCCATGTGGCGAATAGGCCCCATAACCTGGTAATGATTTGCCAGTCATCCAGGATATCCGATAGCGCTCTAGCTCGCTCAGCAAGGACAATCCTGTAACCTGGTAGTGCTGCCAGGAACGGTGATGATTTCGAGATCGATAGAACTGATAACAACCGTCCTGGTAAAATCCTCTTGATCAAATCGCCAGCTTTGGCCATGCAGATCTGAAGGCTTTTTGGCAATGGAGTTTCGAGTGCGGTCGCCAAGAAATGTGCGGCGTAGGCCAGAAAAAGAATTAAAGCATCATGGCTCTCCCGGGTATGCATCAAACGATTCAGGTGAGATATGAAAGCATCAAACTTTCTGACCGGCTTCAAGATTTTCCTACTAACTGAAAACTTGCCAACCGCATGCAGTTCTTTGGTAGAGCCATTTATCTCGTTCGGTGCTTCATCTGAAGGTTCCATGAGTGGTTCCGGTGAGACGGTCCTGTTTTTTGTCAGCTGACGAACGACTCTGCTGATGGAGATTGGGAGTACCTCATGTCAGCCATGTTGAAAGAACGAGCATAGAATAAGTTGACGGCAATATGCGGCCATGGGCACAAGATAAGTGATCTTGGCTTCTTATCGCATCGTTTCGATGGTATAAGGATTGGTGAGATTGATTGAATGTTTAGTGAACGGGGACATCCAAGGTATCAATAATAAATGACCCTGCGGGGATCATTTGGGTCTAGTCCTGTTATAGGCAATACTGTGTGTATTGAGTGCAAATGCCGGTTGGACTTGCTTAAATCTGTCTAGTGACATGTGCAGGGCTGAGTGGTGAGAGAATACTGTCGCTATTTGAAGCCCCAATTCGACACGCATTCAGCAGTTTTCCCTGTATTGATCGTGATCTTTAGTCCAATAAAGAGGAAAGCAAAGGAACTTTCAACACTTTTGCTTAGTACTTGGGGTTTGTAAGACTTTTATGGTAGCAATGCTGCATGGGTAGATCTTGCATCTGTTAGTTGTGCTATCATGCCGATTGGAACACGGTACGCCATTGGTCTGTTATGTCCACTATCGCTTATGCACGTATACTACTGCCAAAAATGGGCAAAGTCATGCATCGCTCCAGACCGACTTACAAGGAAAGTTTAAGAGGTGCGCTATCTTTGTTCCACTAAGAACGTCAACTGCAAGAGTTCATTAATTCCCTCCGAGCTGACGAACTTGAAATTTGAAGTATGGTTTATGCATATCGGCTCATTTTGTCCAAGTCTCAATTATAGTGCCCTGGAGGAAGACACAATGATTCAAGGTTAACTTTCAAGTTCCCACTATCAGCGGCAACGGCGGTTAAAACTCTCAATCATAGTAGATAAGAGCGGATAAACGGCATTATTGAAGAATTATACTTCCTTAGAACGTCAATGTCTCATATTTAAATCCGCCTCCTCCCAAACCTCCAGAATGGAATATAATCGAGATCAAATATGCCAAGTACAGTATCATACATTTCTCTTTCTTAAAAACTCGATCGGATGGCATCTATAGCTGGATGAGCTCATGCTTTAGAGCTTCACTAGCGTAGTACAGCTTGAGGCCTTCATAGCAGCCCAGAAATAAACCGTTCCCTACTGCAGCTGCTATGCAAGTAACCGTCGCTCCTCGAAAGAGTCCTGAGATCCCATCTCGCACTAGGATACCATTCGCTATAGAGATGGGACCACGGGCTGCGGGCTTTCTAACCTTTTCACGGCTAAGAGACGATGTAAACAGCGCTTCTGGTTGTAAAGGGTGGCTCGGAGGAGCTTTTTCTGGTAAACGCATCCTAGTTTTCACAACATCGATTGGTACAAACAGAAGCGACGCTATGGAGCCGCCTATGCCAGCTGTGATTCCGCTGACCTTGACTTGTTCCATGATGCTGTCAGATCTGGTTGATCTCCGAAGCCATGCGCCTTTCAGATACTCGTATATAGAAAACGTGAGACTTGTTCGTGGAAGGTTGCCAGCAACTAAGACCGTGTATCCTGTCCATAGCTTCAGAGGATGCCTTGCAAAGTGCTTGAGTGAGGCTAGCATAGGATTGCGCTCAACTCCTCCCTCGGAGAATCTTGCAACCTGGGCGTTCTGTTTAAGTACTTCTGATGGATTGATGATGAGGCAGGCCAACATATCGGCCAAGGCGCTGCTAGCCGCATGGACAGCTGTTTGAGATAGACTTCCTGGTTTGAGGCCCTCTTTTGGTTGAAGGGCCGATTTCGCCGTTTCGTAGATGGTGAAGAAAGTCACAGATGCCGGAATGGTGGTGACAACAGTTGGTGTCAAGCCACGATAGAGACCCCGGAACAGAGCCGGCTGGAGTTTGCCCTCGTGACTCTGGTACTTGGGTACATACTCAGGCGATTGGATACGCGTGATGAGAGTGTCGAATGGGTGCACTACGAATTCGACGCTCAGCGCGGCGAAAGCTGCGGCCTGTAAAAGTCAGTAAGTTTGCTGCAGACAAGGATGCCGGGAGGCTCACCAGGGATATATCCGCAGCATCCGCGCTGGTGGAGGAGGACATTAATCAGAAGCCCAAAAACTTTTGTGCTACGAGATAAAAGTATAAGTAAATCGGTATGAGGCACTGAAAATTGATAGAAAGAAGATTAAATAGTTTTTGAAGCCCGAATAACGGGAATTTCTAGGTCATGGCGGTTGGTGAAAGATCAACTACGTCAACATCGAAACTTGGAGGAACGCGCTAGGTTATCGCCCCGACAGCAAACACGGGCTGACAATGGTTCAGCGCCAAGATCGATTCTAGGGAGGTAATAAGCTGTCTTTTTACTATGATTCCTTTGAACTGACAGTTGAGGAGCTGTCAAATTCCAGACGATGCTTTGGTATCACCACTTGAGTCTTTTGTCGAGCGCAAAGACAGCCAAAAATCGGATTAGCTAATCACAGTTCGCCCCTCAGTAAGCAGAGCGCGTCAACCAGAACTTCATCTCGCCTTCATCATGACCATTTCAGGAAAATGAGAGCGCTCCGCTCTCTGATGCCTGCATGAACTCAATCCCAGACAGTTCGAGATCATTGAAACTCTTTCTTATTGCCGATGAGCCAACCAGACGCGCGAGCGATTGAGGCGCCACAACGGCTTGGATTCAGGCGGAAGCGAAAACAAGTCGGCAGAGCTTGCGATGGCTGTCGCCTACAGCGGATAAAATGCGACGACAACATTCCGTGCCTCAACTGTCGCGCCCGCGGCCGAGAGTGCAGCAAAAGCAGTGCTTCCGTTATAACGACACTTCCTCAAGCGCAAGATGAGATCGAACGGTTGAAGCGACGCGTAAAAGAGCTGGAGGCTCGACTTTCACAAGCGCGAAGCAGTGAGACTCCAATAGCGCAGCAGCAAGAACCGACACCGCCGGGTGGATCACCGGCGCTCCCGAGATCAGCGATACAGGAAAGCTCCAAGACGAAATTCTGGGATGGGGTTTATCTGCGACCAGCCAGGTCTCCTCATAGCGCTTGGTTCGGTCCCTCGTCGCTCTACTTCTTCACCCATCGCCTCAGCTCGTTCCTCAGCACCCAGGCCGACCAAATGCTCATTCACCTCGCTAGCAACCTGGAGCAACTAGAACAGCCGACTGTAGCAGAGGATTCATCGAGACTGCTCGCACCTTTGACAAAGGTGAATGAGGAGGGATTTTACCTTAGCGCAGTCCAGGAAGGGTACTTCATAAACCTCTACTGGGAAACTTACCATACATGCATCTACGCAATAGTCGACGAGGCAGCTTTCAAGACACATTACCAATCGCTATATATCAATGTCCCCGCCGGGTCGCCGAGAAAACAATCGGCATTAGTCGATATTATAGTCGCCATGTGCATGCAATACCATGCGTCGGCGCGCCCATCCGGCCAGCATGGGAGCATCCTCGAAGATAACGATCCAACAATGGCTGGTCGATGGTACTACCGAAGGGCGCAAACACTTTTGGCTTGTGAGGTGGAGAGTCCTTCCATCTCAACACTGCAGTGCCATTTGCTCTGCGCGTTGTACGTTTGTGGAGGGTCTTTCCACAACATGGCAGACAGCATCATAACTCTTGCAGTCCGCACAGCCTACATGTTAGGTCTGCATCTGGACTCGCCAGCCACTATGCCACGGCCTGAGCGCGAACACAGGAGACGTCTATGGTGGTCTGTCGTCGAGGCTGATTCAAAGGTCGGCATGAAGGTTGGCCGCCCGTTCCTGATTCGAGACTCACACATCATGCCTGAGTTGCCCAGCGATACCCTCGAGGCAGCAATCGAGTCAGGTTCGACATTTCCCCCCATAGGAGATAATGCTACGTGGCTCAGTCTCAATCTGCAGCGGATGAAGCTATATCATACTGCACGAACTCTTAATCTGGCGTTCTATAGCCATCCGCTCAACATTGCAGAAGGCGACTCCGTTTATGATGACCCCAACACGATGGAGGAACTTGCGACTACCTGGGGTCCGCAAACAGCAACCTTGACGGAGTGGACCAAGCAAATTCCTCAGGCTTTGAAGACCAGCCGAAAAGATGGCATGGCATACGTCCTTGATGGCTCTTCCCTCGAAATTGAACAGTTTGCACCGCAGTGGCTTCAAAGACAGCGCTTGCACCTGGAGCTCGAGTACCATCACTTATGCATCAGCCTCTATCGCCCGTTTCTCTCGTTTGCTGCACGACAAGGCAACTTGGCAACCGACATGGCGGTCAAATGCGCTCGACATGCAATAGAGTTGACCAACATCAACCACCAAGTCCTGACTACATCGTCTTCTATCCTCAACGGCTGGCATGAGGCCTTTCAGTGGCAATGGAGCGCGGCGATGACGTTAGTTGGCTTTGCTGTTGCATACCCGAACCACCAGTTTGCACCAGCTGCACGCTCTGCGATCAAAGTCGCAGTATCTGTTCTCGATATCTTCGCTCGTAGTTTCGATGCTGCCTCGAAAGCTACAGTCATTGTACGAACACTACATACGAACATCGAGTCTGTCATGGCGCAGCTTGAGTTGCAAGCAGGTCCGATGGTCGCACCTTTGGTCGACCCCCTCTTGAACAGCGCTGCGACACTTCATGGAACAGTGCCGAATGCGGTTGCTAACCAGTTCGATGCAGTTGGTGGAGACTTTGATCTCCTGGACATGGCAATGCATGTTGACTTTTGGGCTGAGCTTGATATGCTCCTGCCAGGGGTTTCGGGAACGATGACGGATACGGCTGCGCGCTAGTCTTGGTGGGCCAAGATATGTATGAAATAATAGCTCTTGCACGAAATGATGAATGAATGACAAATTTATTATGTTGCTTGGATGATACAGGATACTGAATTATTGCGCAGACTTGACGGCCAAGAATCCGAATACCTCATGAACAAACTCCGATACCCGCAGCATCCACCCGTCACACAATTGGACCTCACAGCGTCTCGAACACGGCCAAGGCTGCTTCCGCAGTCGAAGTAGCGCTAGCCGGGTTCTGACCAGTGATCAAGCGACCATCAACGACATGAAAATCATCCCAAATACCAGGAGCACGTTCATCTGGGAGCAATCAGTAACGTTTTACCCAACAGCCGGTTGAAGGTGACTTACAGGTGGCACCAAGACGGGCAGCAATTTCCTCAACCAATTCGGAACCCCAGCTTCGAAGCTCATCCATGACCTTCATGGTGTATTCGGCCTCGGTAGTGAAACCAGTGATTCGCTTTCCCTTGATCAAAGGTTCCTTGGTAGTTGGGTCAATGAGATTGGCGAAGATGGCTGGGCCGTGACAAACAGATGAGACGACTCCGCCATTAGCCCAGACTTGGGCCGCGATGTTCTGCAGGGAAGATGCCGTGGGGTAGTCGATCAAAGCTGCATGACCAGCAGAGGCATAGAACAGCCCGTACTTGGAAGGATCAAGTTCCGAGGCCTTAGGCATGTTGTCAAGCTTCTTGCGGAACTCGCTGTTGGTATCGTCCCAGATAGCCAAATCATCGCCCTTGAGGAAGTCTGGCTGCTGGGAGAGCCAGTCAGGAGTGTAACTACCAGTCTCCGAGGCAAGGTCAACTTCGAAGCCAGCAGCTTTCAAGACTTTGTAAGGGTGAAGAGCTTCGGTGATGAAGAGGCCCGTAGTCTCTTTGCCATCAAAGAGAGTGGCAGTAGCAGAGGTGACGGCGATGAGAGCGCGGCGAGGAGGAGACATTTTGTATAAGTGTGAGTAGTAAAGTGGTGATATGGATTTTATTTGTGAAGATTTGCTTAGAGCTGTTGTATTGAGAACTGAGGATCGATTGCTGGATTGTTTGTATTGATCTTGTGTCTACTACCGGACCATCTCAACTTTATATACTTCGACACTGAGTATGAATGGGATTTCAATGAAGGTTGTGCACATGCATTTACGCTTACAATCAGACTCTCTGCCTTTGTCTCACCACGGTGGTGCAGAAGAATGAGCGATTCCAATTGGTTAGGTTGCATTGTGATAAGCCGAAGTCCCAATTGGGATGATTTTCAGCCCGGAACACTGTAAGCTTCGGATTCGTCATACCCCAAGAACGAGTCTTGATAAGCGGGACGATTTCACTTAGAATCGGAGATTCCCGTTCATCATTGGCGTTCCTGAAAGGATCGAAAAATTGTGTGGAGCCACTTGACCAGGAGATATTCCCATTCGCCGCCAGAATTGTCATCAACAGGAGCGTGTCCCATTGGACCGTGAAATGCCAGCCGGGTCTGCCAAGGTCGGAGGCCCGGAGTTGGAAATCGACTGAGTCAGTGACGAAATGACATAATCCCATCTGAAGACCCTCAGGGTGACCAAGGTAATAACGTTGATCGTCTATCTGAGTTTTAACTTTTCAGACTATAAGAAGACGCCATGGCTCCATGTAACTACTCCACCTTCATGACAACTTTAAATCGCAGCATGTGTACTTCATACATCATTCTCATCTCCAATCCACTACATCTTACTTAACCTATAGTCAGAACCCAACATGACAGTCACAAAGACTACTACAACCATCTCCCCCAACAGCAGGCTGTTCAAGCCAATCCAAGTAGGAAATGTCCAACTTGACCACCGCATTGCCATGGCCCCATTGACACGCTACCGCCATGACAACAATCACGTCGCTAAGCCTTTTGTAGAGCGATACTACTCTGAACGGGCTTCAGCACCCGGCACTCTCATCATCTCAGAAGCTACCGGAGTCTCAATGCAAGACACAGGCATGCGTCAAGGGCCCGCCTTTGTCACAGACGAACAAGTCGCCGCTTGGAAGAAGGTGATCAACGGTGTTCACGCGAACAAGTCCCTCTGGTCTCAACAAATATGGGGTCAAGGCCGAGCCGCTGATCCAGAGTACCAGAAGGAGCGAGGCTTCAAGTACCGCTCTTCCAGTGCTGTGCCTATCGAAGAGGGTGCTCCTGCACCTGAGGCTATGACTGAGGAAGAGATCCAGGGCTTTATTAAGGACTTTGTTGCTGCTGCTCGACGTGTTATTGACGCCGGTGGCGATATGATTGAGATTCATGGCGCTCATGGATACTTGATCGATCAGTTCACCTCTGACTCTGTCAACAAGCGGACTGACAAGTGGGGAGGTTCTGTTGAGAACCGAGCTCGTCTCCTGCTTGAGATTGTCAAGGCTGTATCAGCTGAGATTGGATCGAAGCGAGTTGCTCTTCGCCTTTCACCATATGCTTCCTTCCAGGGTGCCGAGTCATCCGATATCACGGAGCAATACTCATACATCGTCAAAGAACTCAAGAAGATTGGGCCTCTCGCTTATCTTTCTCTTGTCGAAGCCCGTGGTGATCCCGCTAAGCTCCTTGCTCCAGACAACGATGCTTCAGACACGCAAACCCTCGACTTCATCCTTGACATCTGGGACAACGCTTCACCCGTCATTGTCGCCGGAAACTACAGTCCCGAATCTGCAGCCGAGGTCCTCGATGGACACTACAGCAAGTGGGACGTTCTCGTCGCCTTTGGTCGCCACTTCATTTCAAACCCTGACTTTGTCTGGAGGGTTAAGCACGGCGTTGAGTTGGCCAAATACGACCGCAAGACCTTCTACGTTCGAGGATCAGAGATCGGTTATGTTGATTATCCTTTTTCCCAGGAGTATGTTGATGCGCAGAGGGCTTGGGCTGTTGAGAATCTGCCTATGCATCCTAAATAGAAAGACGTAACGAACTAGACGATTAACGAAGCGATATATTAGAACACTTGAGATAGATTTTAGACTTACAAATACCATTGCTCCTTACAAAAGGTCTGTATTTTATCGGGGTTTCTCAGAGTGTTCGATTGTTATCTACCATTACGTTATAGCCGAAGTGAGAAGGGCGCTGTTGACATGTTCTCCGCCCCATATGCCGTCATTGTTGGATCATGTATAAATTCGATTCCGCGAGATGATTCGACTAAACATATCTTTTCAACCTAATTTTATACAATTGAAGCATAAGCCTTTGCCTTTTAACCCTAAGCTTACGATTGAAAGCCTAAATCTTATCATAACATAGTCAGACGTTATAGACGTTATCAGCAGCCTTATCGGGAGGCTCGGTAATGCACATCTCGTCTTAATCTTCACCCGCAACCATTCTTGTTGCTTTAATTACTGCCCTCCTTCATATGCAAAGATTTTAACTCAACTAGCAAACTACCTTTTTAAGCATGGTCATGGCCTCGTCAACCTCGCCGCCCAGAATTCTTGAGGGCGGATGTCTATGCGAGTCAGTGAGATACAAAATATCTTTCCCCCAGGACCACGATTTCTCCAAGGACACTTTCGGTTGCATTTGCCAGTGTACCCAATGTCGCAAACAGACTGGCACTTTCTTCCTCTCAACCTTGGACGTCCCCGTCTCCGCCATGGAATGGCAACGCAACTCTGAGGATAAAATAAAAAAATACTACAAGACAGAGAATATTGCCCGAGGCTTCTGCGGAGAGTGTGGCTCTTTCCTCTTTTGGCATCGAGAGGGAGACGATATCAGCCTCATGGTTGGAAGCCTTGATCCTTTGTATCTCTTTGGTGAAGGAGCGGAAGAGGCGAAGGGCGAGGTTCCACAGGAGGGGATTGCAAAGGAGATTTTCAGTGGAAACTTCTGCGCGTTCTTTTGCGAGAATGAGATCAAGGGTGTCACGGATAATATGCCTATCCTCCACAAGGGCAAACGATTTCAGCGTTCAACGTCTAAATTGTGAGCTAGTTGTGTTGTTTGCAGTCGCGACCTGTGGCTGGAAGCCTGGAAACATATATATGCCCACATGAACTTAGACATCAGGGTGATAGCACTGGTAACTAATGGAAAATCTGCTAATTGGGCTATTCTTCTTCTCAATTTGTCTCTATCAATCTCTATTCCGGTACTTGTTCTCTGCTTTATCTTCCCTCAAAGGCGGAGACAGAGAGCGTGGACGAGGCTGCGGTACTGGGATGCCGCCCTGAGCGTTGATGCGACGTATCATATCGCCAACCTCGGGGTAATCAGGCTCATCTTTGGGTCTTCTATCAAATATTCTCATCTCAATTATGCTCAATGGCCTTCGTTCCCAAATGTCTCTGTAGATGTGATGGTGGGTGAGTGCTCTTGGCGCATCTACTCGCACACGATTTTGCTTATCGCCAAGAATCGGCAGTGGCGATGGCGGCGATGAAGGGTCATCCTGGAGCAGGAAATCAAAGAGTACCTGTTGTTGTTCATCTCGTAGTTGATATATCCGTATCGTTTGGCTTTTCCGGCATGGATGAAAGTAGATGTTGGGTATCTCATCCGGATTCTCGGGACGTCGCTCAAAAACAGCTACGCCACCCAAGATACGGTCCTCAGCCCAGTAGCCAACCATATCAGCAACGCCTTCTGGATAAATATTATCATCTAAATAGTCATGATGGCTAAAAAGCGTAGGTCCAGGTGGGAAACGGGCCATCGTTTCTGAAAGTGGCATTTCCCACTTGGTGACGGCTTCAATATTTCCTTGATGGAGGTGAGGTTCAAGGTGATGCAGCCAGACCGCCATTTGATGCAAAGCAACGGCTACTAGCTCGACCAGACGGATGTAGAACGCCTTGGAACCAGGTTCTGCCCCTTGGTAGGATTTTATGGTCTAATCTTGGTCAGTTGGGAAGCTATCAAGATGCTCTGCAAAATAACTTACTTCAGGGTCAAACTTGAGGTTGACAGGGTCCCACTCGCTATAGTACTCTTGAGCCTTCTCTAATGCTCCAGGGCATAACTTCTCATGATCATCGATAGGATGTTCTCCCATGATCCCAGGGAGTCGACGGTCCCATGCGACGTCAGCGATGGGGAGGCCATCAATGATTTGAGCGTAGGTGAACTGTGCTGATTCGGTCGAGAGAACGTTTCTGACGGCTTTGTCTAAAACTTCGCGGTGGTGGTCTGAAGTAATGCTGTTAAACGGCACACGGCTGTCATAAGCGGTCTGCGCAATATCTCGGAGCTTTTCGATATGAACTTCTATCTCGTTAGGATCCATTAGTGATATCCTTATTGGGTTCTTTGAGCTCATAACTTTCGGTTTCCGGTTACATAAAGGCGATTTTCGTATGTGAACCTGAGAATCGAGATATAAGATCAGTTGCAAGTTGCATCTGAGACATGCGGGCCGCAGCGTTGGAGAAATTGATTGCCTGACTTCCAAGGCTAGTTGTTCTGATCCGTCATGATTGGTCTCTGTCCACTCCGCGCTGACGAACAGAGTTGATGAGCATACACGAATGCAGATCACATTATTCCATTATTTGAGTTCGAACTTGAGTGAACATGTTTATTTTTACCTTCACTCACCCCCTGCCGCTGTCAAATGTTCAGCAGCCAAAGTTCCCTTTCATGTTCACACTGACTTTCTATTAACATGATCCTAACTCTTGGCCAATACCAAATGTGACACTACGAGAACCAGAGCGATACTGTAGAACGTGGAGGGATACTTCGATTGAATTAAGGGCGGTCGAGATATCCTTCACTCAATCTGCAGGATTCTGACTATTAAAAGGATGGCTGATACAGATCTGACCACTTTCATCAACACTTCCTACAACCTCATCCCTCCTTCGCCTTTTACGATCAAGAAGAAAACCAAGTACTAGCCTTGAAAGCTGGCCTATCCAAGTATTACTACTAGCATCCATTAGTGCCTACGAGCTTCGTCTTGCCACTTGCAAGGACCATGGTCAAGGCCAGCCTCGACACTGGGTCCTTATGCTCGCCAAGGAAGGTGCCACATATGCGATCTTCCATCATGTAATTGGTGGTCCAATGTATGGTAAGTCTTACGAAGTTGTCATCAAACCCAAGCTCATCAACAGCCACGGCATCGAAAAGCATCACTTGATTGCCAAGATCTCCCGACAAGGACAAACACAATATCAAGGCTGCTGTGTAGCGAACCCCTCCTCTCTTCTGTCAGCAATGGGTTGTGAATGTTCTGGATGATTTGGAGAATCGAGGCGTTATTGCTGATGGGACCTGGGCTCAGTGGAATGATGCTATGGAAGCTAACCTGTTCTCAGAAAATCATGACTCGCCTTCAGGTGGCGAAGTTGCCTGTGCCGCTTGAAACAACCAGAGCAATTTGATGGTGAGTTGGCTTTGGGTGAGAGCTGGAGCTCATTGTACCGGTTGTGACGTTTTTGGACAGATCGGGCGAGATTCGAGTGTAGATTGATGAAGCTTACTAGGCTGGTCGAGCGAGTCAAGAGGCATAGCCTTGGTAAATACTGTTCTACTATTTGATTCTTTGAACGGTAAGCCTTTTCCACTAGTTTTTAGGAAAGTAGAAGGCCAGTAAGAAAGACTCACCGACAGACATAGGAGCTGTCTGTGCCTACTTTGACAGATGAAACAGGTATCTCCAGTGAAATAGAGGCAAACTACCTTATTTCGTAAGCTCTTCGTACCTTGTCCAATATGGGCAATCGTTTTGCGATCTTGATGTATTCTGATCCACTGAGTCAAAAGCGAAGCTGGCGTAGTACAATATCGGACGAATCTGCATCAAAGCTCAAGCCATGAGGTTTAAGGAGTGCAGTATAGTACCGATGTGGCCTCACCACTTTGCTTTGTACTTGGTGGACTATACAATGTCGTGAATCTCATCGAGAATATTGTACGTGCCCAAATCCCCCATACCTCTTCCACGCCACCTCAAAACCAAGTGTTTGAAAAGTTCAACAAGCTTTTTTCCCAAGCGCAAGCTTGCTCGCCTCATCATCTTCTCCTTGTCCGAGGGAAACAGGCGACTCCAAGCTTTTGATGGGATCTCCGTCTCCCGTAACCCCAATCGACAGTAATTCTCTTGCATATTCATGCACTTTGGTCCTCGGATCGCCTAGGTTCTGCTCGTCGCTTTCAGGCCTGTTGCAAGAAATATCAGTCTCTACGTCACCGTTAGCCATTCTGTCGCTGATCAGCTCGAAAGAAAGTCAGCCACACATGCCGACAAACTCTCAGATAGGAAATTCCAGCGCTAGTAGACACATGAAAGTCATCGCTCATGCTTGGCCGATTGTACCGATAATGATGTTTCTTTCTGAAACTTTGACAAGTTCTTCATTGGCAACCTCGAACTTGTCGCGCAAGGATTTTCTGAGGCCAGAAACTTTCATCATGAACAGATACCCCGGATGCTCTGGCGAAGCACTGTTGAACCGCTGTCTCAGCATTCTGCTGTTGAATGCGAGTGAGCGACCTTTATTTGACGCTGGGAAGATGTAACATACTCCGGGAAGAATTTCGGGCAATCTTCTTGCCTCTGCGGAAGGGCCAGGCTCGACTACTTTGCAGCCAAACTTCTCTCTATCTCAGTCGAGGTGGTAGAGGAGGATGAGGCATGGGTTTGAAGTCCTGAGGGCTCAACAATGTAGGGTCTGCCTGCTTCATCGACAATCGGAGATTTTTTCCCTTGAAGGATCTTGGAGAATGAAAGTTGAGGTGAGTTTGTTGTTGATGCCCCGTGACAGTGACACAGAGAGGCTTGGCGCTGCGACTTTTTGGGAGGATGTTTGTCGGTGGGGCTGTGGATCATGAAGATTCAACTTGCGGAATAATTTGCCGGGGTACCATCAATCAGAATCGGCCGTCATCGTATAGGGGTTAGTACATCAGTTTGTGGCTCTCTGAAGCACTGAAAACGCAAGTTCGAGTCTTGCTGACGGCAAATCTTTCCTTTTGCTCCTGCGACCACAGATGCGTCTCTGCATTCACGTTTGTTTGAACTTTTTTGTTTGGCCTGATAATCGAAATAATCTCAATATCAATTTATTTTCTGCGGTCACGCAGATAAAAAAAAAAAAAAGCATCGTGCTACCAGTAGCAGTTCTTGCTGCCGGTCTGAAGTCACCTGCCAAGTGGGATAATCTTCCTACGGGAATGGCGTTCTTGATCATACCTGCAGCATGATATCGTGAAAAGATTACAAGGGCTATATTCCTTGTTACAGCAGCCCATCAAGAGCCAGGACACGAGCATAGAACCTGTTTGGCCTCAGGGGAGAGTTCGAGATATTGAAGAGTTGAGAGGCTCACTGCAATATACGTGCTTAAATCAATACACCCTAAGATTATCCTAAGTTATTCTAAACTTTACGCTAAGTTTTCTCTCATTTAGGATCCACATCTTAAATATTTAATTACTCCTCCTGGGCTGATCCTTTCTAGATGTTCAGGTGGTCTAAGACCAAGGCAATCAATCACTGACAAGGAAATATCAAAAGCAAAGGATATTAAGCGAGAACTCGCTCAATCATAATGAGATTTGTAAATAAATACCTCTCCGTATTAGGCGTTTTTCTTTACTCATCCTGTTAAAGTGAAGGCGTTCGTAGCATCAATTAAAAGATAGGTATCGCGTGTATCACCCGGGCATCTCATCGAAAAACATCATGTATAGGATGGCGCGCCACGCAGTGGTGTAAGTATTACATTATGGCGAGAGGGAAACAAGTTCAGTAAGCGTAATTGGTTTAGTGGTAAAATTCTCCGTTGCCATTCGAGCAGCGTCGGGGAGCCCTGGGTTCGATTCCCAGATTACGCATTCCTTTTGCTGATCCTTCGTCTTTTTGCCATCCCCTAGAGAATAGGGGCAAAGTAAGTTTTATGTCCTTGTCTGTGCAATGTTTTGAAGTTTATTGGCGACGCGTTGAAAGCCTAAAATGTCGCGTGAAAAGTTACCCTACAGGGGCGTCAGCGTGTTGTGGCTGCTGTGGCATATCCTTTCGGTGGCGGAACTGCTAAAACAGGCTAGACCGTTTGAAGATCTTACCTCATCTATCGTAATTCAAGGGGCACTCATACCCGCACAG
>PVQB02000899.1:0-19213 GCA_002980475.2 Fusarium beomiforme | reverse complement strand
GCATCGATAGCTCCCCGCTTAACGTCCGCGAGTGGGTTTTGCAGGAGCGGCTCCTTTTGCGCCATATCCTGCACGTCGGCGCTGAGATGATATATTGGGAGTGCTGCCTCCGCTCAGCCTCGGAGCTCAACCCCAGCGGGCATGAGTATAAGAAGTGCACCCACGATTTCAAGGACAATTACTTTCCCAACATCGCTGTGTACATCAAGACACGCACCGAAGTTGAGCTTGCGCACCGGGAGGGGCGTGGCTTTCAGTGGGCGGGGGAGGAAATGGTCAAACGGCGTCCACTGCCAGTCAAGCTCGATCCGGACTTGCCACGCGAGAGTCAGACCATCTGGCAGCGCCGAAGAGCCTTTTGGAAGAACGTTCTCAAAGCTTCCGACAAGCCATGGTCCGAGGACGAGAAGGTGTCCTCGCTGTCTTCGATTCCCCTCGCAGGCTTTCGCGCCGCCTTTGAGACTCTGCGCAGCCATCCCGGCGACGACAACCTGGTAGGACAGGGTAGTTTTACACAGCTGTGGTATGAGATCGTCGAGGGGTACTCTCGGTGCTTCTTGACGTATTCGAGCGACAAGCTGGTGGCACTGATGGGTATCCAGCACGAGGTAGAGAGGGCGACGGGCAAAACCTATATGTACGGGCTGTGGAAGGAGAACTTGATCACAGGCCTGCTGTTGTTTGCTGCTTAGAAGCCCGGCAAATGACTCAAGAGCAAGCAAAGCGGTGGACAATCAATGGTACCTGTGGCGCCAACGTGGAGCTGGGCGAGCATTGAAGGGACCGTCGCTGTCGATTTATTACCGGAGAACTCTCGAACTGATATTCAAGTCAAAAGCGTCCTGGCTACTATCATAGACGCGGCGAGCGGACTTTTGGGCCCCCGGTTTGGCATTGTTTTGCAAGGACCGTTGTTGAGGATCGAGAAACCTGAAGTAGACAAGGTGACGGGGATATGGTACGCGAGGACAGAACCAGGAGTAGCCCGGATGGCTAGAGTGTTTCCGGATGTTGAAGGAAGCGAAACTAAGGCTGGAGATGAGCTCGCCTGCTTGAGCTTCCTCGTTCTAGCGCGGCGGAAGAAAGGGCCCACAGCTCTGAGCGACGAAGACGTACAGGGGCTTGTGGTTAAAAAGGTCAAAGGGTGCGCGGAACGCAATGAAGATGTTGGTTCAAGTCAGGGCGCTGATGGCAATGGCGGCTGTGATCCGATCTAGGAGCGCGTGGGGTATTTTTCAACGAGCTATATCAAACGGACGAGAGGGGCGAAGCGAGGAAGACAGGCGTTGAAGAAAGCACCGGTGGAGCGGTTGATGTTAAGCGGCTGAAGCTATGATATGATAAGCAATGGATCAGAACGCGTAGTTATCTGCTGGTTATTATCTAGCCCCCGCGACAATAAAGAAGACAGTATCTTGACATATTGCAGCATTATAACTAATTTCTAATTTTTGGCTTTTCGGTTGAGAAGCACGGTTGGTTTCAGTTTAGCCCTATGAATATCTTTCTGTGAGATAGACAACAAAAATAACGCCTGATTTTCCTTCACTTAATACACTAAATTCTACTAGAAAATTAGAACCTCCTTAGTTACTTCCTTCAAGCTAAGTTGTATTTATTTTACAACTTCGTCACCTAATGCCTTCCGTTCTGAACTATTTAGTTAATTTATTATTTCGAAGACTGATTGCTGAGGTTGAAGGTTCAAGAGCCGTCTCATAGGTCTTGTTGTTTTGATAGATTAGATAACAAAAATGGAATCATTAGCAGAGCCAAATTATTACAGCGTTAATGGCTGGACTAAAAAAAAACACCAAGCTCTCGAGGCCGGTCACGTGCATCGGATACCGGCGGAAACTCGGACCCCGCTAGTTCGGTAAGACTCTCCCTCAATCGAATATCGCGAGCTTACCCTTCCTTAACAGCATCTTTATTTTCTGTAGCAATGAATCACAATGAAGACCTCATACCACAGCAGCCACAGCGTCAAGTCGCGGGTATAAGACGCTATCGCTCCAAGTCACAAAGACCATGCGACTTGTGCAGAGCTCGAAAGGTGCTCTGCAACATTCCTGATCCGACGCGTCCATGCCAGCTTTGTGATCGGACGGGACGCGAGTGTACGTTTGTTGGAAACCCTAACAAGAAGCCGAGGGATAGTCGGACGAGGCAGCGGAACTCTGACGGCGGGAGGACTCCGATTGTTGTGCCTCAGCCGTCAATTGATGTGCAGCCTGCAACGCAGAATCCCGACGTTTATCAGGATGCACTTCGCATTCCCGATGGTAAGTAGACCCTTGTTTAGAGGACTTAGACTAACAGTTTATAGAGGTTGCATCACCGACGCTTCAGTCGGGTCTCGATCTGACACCTCTAGAAGCCACGGTGTCCCAATCCATCTTCTCACCAGGAGGGGGGATCAACTGGGACCTGTCATTCAGCCAACATGGCATGGAACCATTTGACTTCTTCTCCAACGGCGAACTGCCCAACCTGGAACCCATTGACGATGCAACGCCCTCAGACGACTACGCTGACGTCGCCATCGCGACCACCACAACGACGGATCTTCCCGCCAGCCCTACAGCCCCCTTTGAGCGCCTTTCCTTTGACCAGAGGCCGGATCACTCTACGTCACTGATTGGTTTCTCCAATGAGTCAGACCCTTTTTCACTTAACCATTTTCCATATTCGAGTTGCGATGAAGTCGACTTTTATCGCGTTGCGTATCGTCGGCAGCAGTATCCTCAAGATGCCTCGCTTCAGGCAGATCCTCCCATTCATTTCTTGCAGAGTCAAACAGGGACTGCTGTCGAGAGTCAAAGAATCCTTGACAAGTGTGTGTCATCGTTGAGCGATAGGGAACATCTTGAGAAGTTGGTAGACCAAGAAACGGGTGTTGCTCTTGTGAAGCTGTAGGCCTCTTTTTCTCCCTTATTTGTCCCCCCCTTTTTTATCTAGACGTATGCTGACTTTATGATTGACCAGGTATTTTAGATTTGTCTTTGAATCACTCCCTATCCTCTCTCGCTCTCTGATATTTGAAGACTTGAACAAATTTGTCGCAGAAGCATCCACTGGCGTACTGGCAGGAATATATGCACTTGCATTACCTTTCACCCCATGGGACGAGAAACTATGCCTCGACAGTGCCTATTTCAAGCCAAACGTCGATGATTTATGGCAAGTGTCATACACCTGCCTTCAGAAACAACTTCACTTCTCCCGTCTCTCAACCATCCAAATATTTCTCCTCCTGCTCAATCACACGCCATTCGATGTAGTCGTGGTCGAAAATCCATTTGTTTGGTCTCTCGCAGCGTCCATGCTGGCTATGGCACAGTCGCTAGGTCTAAATACCAATCCAACAGGATGGAGACTACCTCCTTGGGAAATCCGCCTTCGACGGAGATTATGGTGGAGTGTTTTCGTCGAGTATACTTGGCGAGCAGTCACTCATGGTCGATCTTCAGTGATATCTGACGACGATTGGGATGTTTCACCTCTTACACCTTCCGATTTTGCCATTGATTCTTTGATAAACATTCCTGAGACCATGAGAGATCAGTCGTTAGACTACTTCATTAGTCTGTGCTCACTGACCGAGATAACTAGTGGTGTTTGTCGACAATTCTTGTGAGACCTCTCCCTTCCCCCCTTTCTGACCAAGTATTGCTCACCAGTGACTAACTGCCTATAGCTCACTTCGTGCTGTATCTAGGCCTCAAGTCCTTGAATCTCTTCTCGAACAGGCACGCGGTCCCCGCCAACAGCTTCTGAAGTGGCTAGAAGACCTCCCAGAATCTCTAGCTCTCAGACCAGAACCCAGTGATAGCGATGCAGATGACTCAGTCAAGAGCCATATGTCCCTCTATGTTGCTTATTACACTACGCATATCCTCGTCTTACGAGCATTACTTCATCCCATCATTGACGATAACACACAGCTCAACCATGTCCAACCCTCCGTGGAAACAGTCCTACAAGCATGCCGTGGACTCATCCAAACGGTGATAAAGTTCATTCGTGGACTAGATGCACGACATCAATCGGCATTCTGGCCCGCGTATACACGGAACTGCCTAGCATACCCTGGACTATTCTGCTACATGCTATGTCTGCAGAAGAGGCAGCCTGAAATGACGGCGTATGACCAGAACCTTCTCGCTACCTGGAGAAAAACCCTTCGTACTCGTATGCAATCGTGGCCCTTCTTGAGATTCGCTATCGTCAAGGTTGACGCAATTTATTGGAAAAAATTATATCAGGATAAGAATTGAGGCACGGATACGTGGAACAACGATTTCCAATCGATTGAGATGCATTTTTATAATGACAACTTGATTCAAGCCCAAGAATTATTTTGACATATATATTTCGAGACACTGGCCATTGACTCACAAGGAAACAATCAGAAGAATCGAACGTTTGACTTCAAGGTCTTATACGCAATGAGAGTCTGCCTACAGAAGCTGTGCAATCAGAAGAGCTCTTTGCTCGTTTTGGGTTCTCATAGCCACAGCAACAACGGAGATAGTTCGGTTTCGCCGTTTTCTATCAAGTGCAGATGTGTTATTTATAGTTGAGGCTGTGGCTAGAAGCATACATATGTCCACACGAGCTCAGTTGTCCAGTACGCCCTGAACACGTCTTGTTAACCTTTGTAATAAGAAGTTTAAAATTTCTATGGCCAGTAGAAAGCTATATCTGGACGGGGAAGGGTCCAGCGTTAAATACCGTGATTGATTGATTCTGGTAGGGGACCAAAGGTTTTATAAACCTAACTGCCTGATCGGTGCCTGCTTTTATGTCAAGTTGTCTCCTGACAGGACATGTTTGCCACTTGGAGGAACACGTGATGCTATCGATAAGTAATTTTATCCCATTCTCATGTTTTCCAATGAGTTCATGAGCTGAGCGGCACTCTCTTGAGAACATGAGAATGAAATAAAATGATCTGTCTGCGAACCGTGAGATTGGAGAGAACAACGAGAAGAAAAAGATCATCCTACCATTGCACAAGCCAGCTCTTCATGCAAGAAACAGACACATTCGCAGTAGGCCAGGAGCCTGTTGTGCCGGTCTTGTCAAATCTGACATCATGAGTCACCTAAACAGTAAATAGAGGGGAGTCATGATGGTCAAATATAAAGAAAGACCTCTTTCTCACAGAGAGATATTGATAGGGCTAACGCCAAACCAAACCAAAAAATGAACCATCGGGAGTGTTCGGCACCGGAAGACCCTGAACTAAAAATAAAGTTGACAAATCATAGCATATGCTTTCTGGGCGAAAGCCTTTACAATGTGGTTATGAATGGCGACTCCAATTTTGGCCAGCAATAATAAACAACGTGGATGTACTTAAATCAAAACAGGCTTGGCATTAAGCAGATAAGCTGCGAAACAGAATTACTCGTAAAAGGGAAACTTTTTATGTAGGGCTCACCACTACGTGTCAAGTAATTGTAAAATTGTATATATAAAGAAGAGATCTCGTCCCAGTTTTGGATGAGTTGCCATTTATAAACTCCCTCACGACTCTTTTATACTCGGTACGACTCGTGGTACAAGGCTTCCTTCCTAGCCAAAACTCGTTACTAACATTCATTTTGGATCCTAAAAGCCGAGCAGTCTACAACCAATTCATCTGCCAGGCCGTCAATCAATAATATGTCCCAACAGAGCAAGGTACGATGACTCATCCAGCATCTATTCTTAGACAAGATCAATTAATACAAACATTCTACGTAGTTTTCCATTACCGGAATACCTCTTGTCGTCCAAGAGATGGAACAAACGATTTTCGATCGACTACAGCGTCTTCGAGTCTTCAAACATGATCGGACCCTGCCAGCGTTACTCCTGGCTGCCTTATATGGGTGGCTTGATATAGCTCAAAAGTTGCTTCGTCTGGGCTACAACCCAGACATACGGGACGTCAGTGGCGTGACAGCCTTGCATGTTGCCTGCCGGTCTATGGATGCTGGGTCAACGGAGATGGTCAAAGCACTGTTGGATGGTGGCGCTTTTCCAGATGCCCGATGCGTACGGAATGGGTTCACGCCCCTTCATGATCTCATATGGCAATGCCACTACGAAGAAGATCCCTGGGATTGCGAAGGAAAGGTCAATTTACTGCTCGAAAGCGAAGCCGGCACCGATATACGGGACTCATATGGGCGTACCCCGATTCTTCTCGCCTCTTGCATCTCCTGGGACAACAGTCTGTTCCAGCTTCTGTACGACCGCAAAGCCAAGCTTGATGTTGTTGACAATGAGGATAGATCTATCTTGCACTACGCCGCCGCGTATGGTGACCTAGACCATATCCAGTATCTCTGCCGTCTTAAGCTTTCGGAGCCCAATCCAATGAGCCAAGACTCAACCGGGCGTACACCCATGGAACTGCTGCACTGGAGAATAACAGTCGACAAGAAGGAGCTCTGGCCGAATATGCGCCGGCCAGGGCCAGAGGTACTGAAAGCTTTTGCTGAATTGATCAAAAACATCCAAATTCGTCGAGTTAATCTGGAACATGAGGAAATGGAGAACAACCGTCTCAGGAGAGCAACTCAAAGTCACGAGCTGAGGCGGCATCAAACGACAACACCACCTGTACCAAAATTGAAGAGCCTTTTCACCTACCGAAAAGATGAGCCGAGAGATTCATTTATGCAGCTTGGGCCTTGTAGGCGAGGCTCTTTTATGGCCGACTGCGCCTTTGGTCACTGACATCAAGGGACTGGCCAATGCCGGAGACTAGTACAAAATGCCTGAGAGCTATCGAGGGTACAATTTTTGGATAAAGAAAAAGGAGAGAAAAAAATATTAAAAATAATAAAAGAGAGGAAAGAAACCATTGAGATCCCATCATAGATTAGACACACCATCCATAAGTAGTAGTATCAGGTAGACATGTCGAAGGAATTGGCGAAGTTGAATTCAAGAGAATCTTTACTACCCGCCCTTACTACCCATAAGAAGAGAGTGTTAAGATAATAAATGTAGAATTGGCATTCTACTTAATAAAGGAGTATATAAGTTTGTGTCCCTCGACTCCTTGACATCTTCAGTTCCCTTTTATTTGTAAAGTAATTATATCCAATGAATTTTCATTTGTTAACGAAGAACTATTACCGAGCTATCCTTAGCTAACCTTCCGTAATGCTAGTTAGAGGTAAGCTTTAGAGTTTCCCTGGACTTACCAAGAAGTATCTAGAAGGTTGGTGATGCTGCATATATCCAGCCCCACGTATGGTGCTTGCAAGTCATCTGGAATGAGGCGCTTTTTATCCGTCCTAGTGTTTAAGATTATAGCGTGAATAATCTGTTGCTCAGTGTGGGCGACTACATGGTCCTCAAACCTCTTCTCATAACTTCCCAGATCATCAAGACTGTCTGCAATCTAGGCAACTTCAAAACATTCCTTGCAGCCATCAAACAAGAGTCCTCGGTTGGTGTCTTTGACACGGCGCTTCCGGTCAGGGTTGTAGTTACGAATGGCATGATAAAACTCCCGAACATCTTTCTCGGTCTCGAAGTTGTTGTAAACAAGAGAGACTGCTCCAGGAGTTCCAGGCTTATCGACACGTAGTCCCACACCGTAGTTCGTCTGTTCCCATGGACCTTTGTTTCTGGCAGCAGCATCTCCGTGAGCCTTCTCTCATTCAGCGGTGAACACACAAAGCGCTCCGAGTTGCGCGAAGACGAAATGGTTTTCCGTGGTGGACGGTGAGCTCTCTAAAAGATGGCTCCTACCATCTAGTTGAAGCGTCTTGTGATCTTCGTATGTCAGGTATCTGTCCTTGTCGTCGATTCCGAATCAAGAAGGGATGTCCAAGTAGATGGTCGGGATACTATCCTTGGTGGACGTGGGGCCGTTTGAATTGATGGTAGGCCAAAGAAAGTCGGAGCCAACGTTGAGTCCATAGCAGGTGGTGACGCCAGCGAAGTTGGACTCCCCAAGAGTAACAAAAAATACGTTTCTCATCTCCATTGTTCCGACAAGTCGATATGATGATTTAGAATTGCGTCAGCATTCTTCTCCCAGAACGAATGCAATTCGCGTTCCTTGTCGGCCCAGCCAGCTATGACTTCGGCGGCGCTTGGTTGTTGCTGCATCGTGAATGTTTTTGGTAAGGCGTGCGCACGAAGATGAGATGTCAGCACTGTGAGCTTAAGAAGCTGACCGGGTGTGCACCACTCGGCCGATGGATTGCTGTCCCTTTGTCGGACCTCAAGTCTCATGTACGGCACCGTGCCGCCATGAAACTTAGTGTTGGATCGCCATGTCTACTGAAGCGCGATGAGTAACAGTCATCCCCTACAAACGCATAATCTCAGTATGTGACGCAATGGGACAATCACTGTCAATCCGTCATAACCGGCGGTTTTCCCGGCACAAATCGTAGAACTGTCAGGCCGCTAGGGTGACTGGCACTAGCAGTGACAGGCAGTGGTAGCCATCTGCAAACACACAGGCATCTGCGCAAGAGTAAAAGGAGAAGTTAGCTCCGTCAGTATAACATGAAGTTAATGTGGTTCTTGTTTTTCTTTTCTCATCGCGGTGAACCGCCTCGGCTTTCTTCACTTCTCGTCATCCAAGCGGGTAACGGCATCTTCCCATCTTCACTTCACACAACACCACCCGCCTTGGTTGACGAACAGGAGTCTTCCAAGATGGCGCCCCAGGCTAATTCTGGTTTCCTCTCCTTACTCGAGACTGGGCAGTTCAGCGATTTCACCCTTGTCTGCGAGGGTCGCGAGTTCAAACTCCACCAAGCTATCGTTTGCCCTCAATCCCCTGTCATCATGGCTGCTCTTGGTGGCGGTTTTCAGGTACGTATTTACAAATATCTTCAGCGGCTGTTGTTAACTCTAAAGACAGGAATCGACATCAAAGATCATCACCGTGAATGAATTTGATGTCTCCATCGTCGAATACATGATCGGCTTCCTTTACACTGGGGATTACAAACTCGAGGCCCAAGCCAAGGAAGAACCCATTCACGCCAGCGACCAAGATCGACACGAACAAGAGCATGTCGAAGGAGTCGAGGCTGAAGAAGAAACCATTTCAGAACCTGGTGACTTTGAAGAACAAGGCAAAAGGATGACTACATCCATTGTGTCCCATCTTCGCATCCACGCCATCGCAGATTACTACAACATCAAAAGCTTGGCGAAACTTGCGACCTCGAAAGTCAAGGCTAAAATTAAGAATAACTTTTGCTGCAAGATTTTTCCAGATATCATTCAAGAGATGTCCGCATTCAACCGAGACTCAGACCTCCGTTCAGTCATCATTTCAGCCATGGTGGATACCCTCCCGCAACTCATCTACTGCCAAGAATTTCAACGCCTGGATCTTGACCAGAGTCTTTGCTCTGGAAATAATTAAAGCCTGTGGCTTGAAAATTCGGTACTTAAAACGAAACATTGCTGATTCATGGCCTGTTTAGGGTTATTGGTAGTCAGTGCCGTCATTTGCAGCAAGGAATTCAGCTGCTTTCTTGAGAACCTTACCGCCATTCCTGGTGAGGGGCATTCCCCTCACTTTTTATGTTGCGCAGATTGTAGTCTTCCCTAGCGATTGTGGAAGATTCAAGAAGCATTGGTATCCCTGCGACATGGAACGCGAGCAATCAACTTGTCCAGGAAGCGCACTCTGCCAAGATGAATTCCAGGATGAAAAGAGCCATTGAGATGTTGTGAATGGCAGGTATCGAAGGACAGAGATTGGTATTTGATGTAATGACTAAGATTGTAGTGTGGACTGGCTTCATGAGATGAATCTACTTCATAGAAACCAATGCAGAGCGATCTTCATCTACAATAGAGCTTTAGCTTGCCTGGTTAAGTGTGAGGTTTCGAAGCGTAAAAGCAATTATAAAGCAGCACCATAAAACCATGGCTTAGACTTGATCGGTTTCTCCAAGCCAAGCAACATCATTTCATGGTGTAACTGAATGATATTGAACCTGCTGAGCTAGTCAAATAAGAAGCTCGACAAGTTCTTTTTTGCTTTCTCAGCGTCCTAGTCAACCAAAGCCGCTCCTTGGATTCCTCCACCTTTGTTTTGACAAGTACCTCCATCGCCTCCCATTCATCATCAGTCAAAAGCTGAACCCTTATCTTCCATAGTTCATCTGACTGAGCATCTGTTTCCCTCTCACCAAAGAACCTTTCGTCCAAGCATCTCCAGTAGATAGTGTCAACTGCCCAGCTCTTGCGAGCAGCATAGTTAAGCCAAAAGCGACCTGTGGCCCAGCTCTCCCTCATGTACCCAGATAACCGTAACGGGCCCGTTTCGATCTGTTTTTCGGCTTCTTCCATAGCCGAGAGTTAGGTTTTAAGACGTCTTTTGTAGTTACATGTCCAACCTTCTATGCCGTCATCCCACATTTCAGGTACATCAAGCAGCAAGCGCACCAAGGTGGGCCGAGGATGAATTGTGAAGGCCCGATGTAGGCAAATTCCCAATCAATCGCCCCGAGCACCTCGATTTCCTCATTTACAAGCACGTTAGTTCGGCAGTCATCTTCCGACAATATCATATCGCTATGTTGAAACACGAGCGTTGCAATTTGCATCTCGGCCAGTACGACAAACCACTCGTCAGCCGTGCTGTATGTAGTCCCTTCTGATGGGAAAATCGAAGGGGGCGAAAGCTTCGACTTTACGGCACGTATCGATGCTCTGACATGTTTCATCGCCTTTTCCCAGCGTACATCGCTCTGATCCCAGGCCAGATTGTCAGCATCCTGCCTCGCTTTCATATTGAAGTCACGACTCCTATGGATGTAGGTGAACGTCTGCGTCTCTGGATAAAAGAATGACAGGTTGAAGGTGAAAGCTAATTGTGATGAAACATAACCATCAGAAGCAAGAGGTTCGAGTGTGGAGATATTTGATGCGGGGAAATACAAGCTCAGGAAGCACAACAGTTGTTGATCTCACAGATGAAATATTTTACGACGAAAAACTGGTGAGATGGGGGTCACCGAAAAGTGCCGTCTACATTTAGAACGCAACGAAATGCTGACTCCGCTGTCCGCAACGAGCCTGATAGGCCAACGGCGAAGCGCGCGGCTATTCTGTACAAGTGAATCTCACTTAGTGTCACGATAGATACAAGAGTTAGACTCCTTCACTTCGACTGGCAACCTCAAGCCCGTGTCTATTATAACCATCCATAATGCATAACTGCATGGTAAGCCTTTTCCCTGGAAGTACCTAGCCACTACGCTCAAGTCCACTTGGAGGCATCGTTATATCGATAAGCAGGCCCGACTAAATTCTCACAGGATTCGAATACAGCGCCAAGCTACTTATCTACTACTGGCTCTGGTGTCCGTAGGAGTTAGGTCGAATTCGGCATAGTGAGCTTATGGCCGGAATTCCGTATAGCGCTTACCCCAATTATATAAAAGTGTTGGTGCACCCTGTAGCTGCCTTGACAGTTTGTCCTCCAGTTTTTGCATTACACATTCAAGATGTCGCAGACCAAACCTGTCATTGTTATCGTCCCAGGTGGCTTCTGCAGTCCCGAAGTCTACAAACCTGTCGCAAAGATCCTAGAGCAAGATGGTTTCACCGTCATCATCCCAACACTGACAGTCACTAAGAATCTCACTTCCAAAGATTCTACTACCACTGAGTTCAAGGACCTGGCCAACAAAGGCCTCCTCGATGATGTGAAAGAAATTCACGACCTCTTAGCAGCAGAATTTGACAAAGGCTCTGAAGTCGTCATCTTCGGCCATAGCTACGGAAGTCTCCCCGCATTACTCGCCCTCGAAGGCCAGACCGTTCAAGAAAGGCAAGCAAAGGGTCTTGCTGGTGGTTTTAAGGGCTATGTCGCAGTTGCTGGTTTTGCATACACTTTGCGAGGACGAAATGCTAGAGGCGACACGGAGCAAGCACCGCCAATGCCATATTTTGAACATGAAGTAAGCCGATGAGTTACCCCGCACATGTTCTTGCTGACTTCTGACAACTCAGGATGGAGTCTTTCACATGACAGAGGCTGCAAAGCCTCTCTTCTTCAGTGACCTTTCGGCTGAAAAACAAGATGAAGCTTGGAAATTAGTCCTGGGAAGTCAAAGCCGCAAAAGTCTCAACCACTTGTCGCAGTTTATCAACTCTGACGTGACGATCCCGAAGACATATGTTCTCTGTGAGAAGGATGAGACTGTTCCTCCGCAGTATCAGGAGATGTGCATCCAGGCTGGCGGGTTTGACAAGGTGGAGAAGTTGCCTTCGGGTCATTTTCCTTTCGTGAGCATTCCTGAGGAGACAGCTAAGTTGTTTGCGCAAATTTCTTTGAGATAAAGACAACGCTGGAGTATTTTTCATGAACTGTTATCTCAGGATAGAACGCTGAGGAAGGAAACCACGCCTCAGTGTGCGCACTCTATCATATATGAAGCGACGTAGTATAAATGGCAGAAACTTACGCTATGGCCTCGAGCTCCGAGAATATGGGACGTTCCGTGTCGTGTGATCCACTTTCTCATCTGATATCAAGACTGGTCCAGATACGATCTAGGGAACCTGAATGCTTATTTTCCATCCCGAGTCGAAATCATCCACTTTCAATACAATATGGGACGATCAATTCTATATGCCGTCCAATAATAGGCCACTCTACATAAGAACAGGAGTCATTGATACTGGTAATTATTCGATAGTCGCAGATTTTCAAACAAGGCTAACGAAATTATGGGCTGCGCAAGGATAAAAAGGCATTTCACTGATGGAAAAATATTCTCCACTGCCGCCTCAGCGCGACCGTGCTCTGGACTTGACTGAAACAAGGAGCTACATAACTTCGCATGGGGCAAGGTTTCCGAGGAATAATACGAAGAACCCGACGATCCTTACCTTACGATGAACTTAACAACGGTATTTTGATGATTGTTTCATTTAAGATGAGACCGCTCTCCAGTCTTGATCTTGACTTGTAGGCTTCAAATTCGATCTCTCCAGTAGCCATCATGAAGTTCAGCACCTGCATCAGTGCGCTCGCTGCACTCTTCGCCTCTGTAACGGCCCAAAAAGTCTCTGGATCCGCTCAAGGCTTCGCACAGGGTGTCACCGGCGGCGGCTCTGCTTCCCCCGTCACACCCAAGGATATCAAAGAGCTAGTAACCTACCTCACCGACAAGACACCTCGCGTTATTGTTCTTGACCGAACTTACGACTTTATCGGATCAGAAGGTACGGTCAAAGAGAAGGGATGTGCGCCTTGGAAGACTGGAGCGGGATGTCAATTGGCTATCAACGCTGCTGGTAATTGGTGCGGTGATAATCCCAAGGTCGACGTGACATACTCAAAAGCTGGAACGTCGGGGATCAATGTCGCTTCTGATAAGACTATTATTGGTGTTGGGAACAAGGGTATTATCAAGGGCAAGGGTTTGCGATTTGTTAATGTTAAGAACATTATCGTCCAGAACATTCGTGAGTCCACCTGACCATTGATATGTTTCTCAGCTAACAGCTTCATAGATATCACAAACTTGAACCCTCAATATGTCTGGGGTGGAGATGCTTTCACATTCTCTGGCACTAGCAAGATCTGGGTTGATCACTGCACAGTAAGCTAGATACCGGACCCTCGTTGAAGCATCGCTAATATGATCAGACCTCTCTCCTTGGTCGTCAACACTATGTCTTCGGTCGAGACAAGAGCACTGGTATCACTCTCTCCAACAATCATATCGATGGTCGAACACAGTGGTCAGCTGGTTGCGATGGCTACCACTACTGGACCATTGAGATGGTTGGTCAAGGCGATCAGATCACCATGCAGAGTACGTTTCCCTGCAGACATCCATAATAAGTCGCATTAACACGGTTTAGACAACCTCATCGAGCACACAGCAGGTCGTGGCCCAGCTCTCTCGGCCACCACATTCCTCCACGCTGTCAACAACGTCTGGCGCGACATCAACGGCCACGCGATTGAAGGCGACACCGCCGGCAAAGGTCTCTTCGAAGGCAACGTTTTCCAGAACGTCAAGCAAGTCGTCGTCCCCGATTTCAAGGGACAGCTTAACAGTTGCCCTGATAACGCCGCTGCTAGTGCTACGCAACAATATCTCGGCCGCGTGTGCCAGGGCAATATTTTCATTTCTTCTGGTGCCTTCAACCGCAAGGATACTGGGTTCATGTCTGAGTTCAAGGGATTGCCTATTGTTAGGTCTACTCAGGCTACTACTGCTCAGAGCAAAGTTCCCGGAAATGCCGGGTTTGGAAGGATCTAGGATTCCGTATTGGGAACACCATATTCCTTCGTAAGAACTTTGCTGACATCAGATTATGGCGTCTTGCTGGGCGCAATAATGCCTCAAAATCTTTTCTTAGCTTACATATTCAAATTCAATCATATTTTGACATTTAATTCAATTAAATTAATGGACTCTTCCAATACGTCGTCAAATGATATTGTGTACCCCACGCACATGATTGACAATGTCTCTGTCCTCAAGTTCCTCGTGATGGCCTGGACCATGCGGTTCAACGATGTTTTGGATGCCAACAGGCTCTATAAATCACTGTCTGAGTTACTGACCATCGGTGACTGGAAGAAGTTAAGCGGAAGACTGAGAGTAGGAAAGAACACGACAGGAACTCTCGAAGTTCATGTTCCGTCAGCCTTCACCGACGAAAGGCCCCCCGTGTCTTTCTCACATCAGCATTACGATATCAGTATCGAAGAGCACAAAGTGGCGAAGTTGGTACCGAGAGCTACTACTCGACCGTCTACCTTTGCCGGAGCATCAGGGGCTCGGAATTTTGGGCTACATCCAGGTACACCAACATCACTGAAGGATTATACCAGTCGAGATGTACCGATGCTAGGTCTTCAAGTTATCTCATTTCAAGATGCAACATTGGTCACCATTACATGGCCTCATGTTCTTTTCGACGCTGTTGGATTCTCGCACTTGATTGAAGCATGGTCATCAGTACTTGCGGGTCAGAAAGAGAGGGTCCCAGCAATCATTGGCGCCAAGGAAGATGTCTTGTATAACCTTGGAGAGATCACGGACGCAGGTCCTCAATGCGTGGCGAGTGAAGCGAGGATGCTTTCGGGCCTAGCGTTCATACTCTTCGTCATCCGTATGCTCTGGATCATCCTGACCCAACCAACCGTCGAGAGCCGTATCATCTGCCTTCCAAAGATTGTGGTGGAGAAACTACATCAGCGAGCATTAGAGGATATCAAGGACGATAAATCAGGCGTGGATGATCCATGGGTCAGTCCAAGTGATGCCATCTTAGTCTGGCTAAGCCGTACCGTAGTCGATACATCAAAAACCGTCCGCCCGATAAGCATGACGACTCCTATCGACACCCGCACCCGATTATCTCAGCTACAAAATACAGACGGTGTTTACATTCAGAACATGATTTTGGGTTCATTCGTCACCATTCACCCAGATGCTCTCCGTGGCCCACTAGGCAAACAAGCCCTTGTGATCCGCCAAGGCCTGATACATCAGCTAGAAGAGTCCAACCTCATAGGCATCTTACAACTCTTTCGCAACCGCTTAGACAGCGATAAAACAAGGGCTCCAATCTTTGCTGCGCCTGGGAGTGAGCTCCTCGTCACTAACAACAGACTCAAGGTTGATATATTCAACACAGCGGATTTCGGACCAGCTGTGATTCAGGCTAGAAAAGACCAAGGAGGCAGAAGCACACCTGGCAAACCAGTTCATCACTATGCATCTTCGCTCAATCCTGGGATTACAATGAGAAACTTTGTCAATGTTCACACTAGGGACCTTGAAGGTAATTACTGGTTATCTGGGTTTTTCACACCGCGACAGTGGTCAAGGATCGAGAAAGGGTTCGAAGAGTTGACGTGAGATGGATTAAGTAGTTGATGACTACTTGTAGCGTTGCAAAGCGATTGAATTCAACTAGAACAAGGGCAGCAAAAGGCTCTTATCTGCCCTACTGAACACTAAGTCAAGAAGCGCCTAAGCACGCCAACAGTCTAAAATTCTAGAGACTCCCTGTTGTTTAATGTACGTGAGAGTGCCCACAAGCCCCACGAGTCTGCAGACGCTGTAGAGATCTCTTCCCCTCCTCCGACAAATCCCTCCCCTGAAGCCCCCCGATACTCCTCCGACTAATTGTCCTCGAAATAGTATCATTATTAGCAAACTTAGCTTTGACAGCGTTCCTAAAGTCAACCTCATCAGCAATATATACAACCTCACCGCCAACCATCGTCAAGAGCGTCTTTTGTCTAGCAATATGCTCCTCGGGGACTTCAAAGTAATTAGCCTTGAGAATAATAGCATCTGCAAGCTTTCCAACTTCGAGAGAGCCGATGTATGAGTCCGCGCGTAGGAATCTTGCGCTCTCGGTCGTGATGGCGCGGATGGCTTGGTCTCGTGTGAGTTTCAATCCTGGAAGGCCGTTGCCGTCGTAGGGTGCGCCTTGTGAAGCTGGAGAGTTGGGGTTCTTGGGATCGCCGGATCGTGTGACGCCGGCTTTGATGGCAATCCATTCATCAAGAGGGTCAATCTACCAATCCTGTCAGCCTGTAAGCCCCTGTTGTCTCACTGTGACCTACATACCGGCCAATCGCTACCATACACAATACCAGACCCAAACTTGGCAATTTCTCCGAAAGCTTCCAGATACTGCGCTCGCCTAGGTCCCATGCTCTTGACGCCACTCGGAAGCCACACCGAACTAGCCTGTGACCACTGAAAGCTCATGATGGGATCGGCCTTGAGCTCAGCAAAACGAGGCCAATCGGAAGGGTCAGTTACTTCATTGTGAGCGAGTCCGATACGGTAATCTCGAAGTTTGGGGTTCTTGTTGCGAAGGTCCTCGAGAGCGTCGAGGGCGGTTCGGACAGCTAGATCTCCATCTACATGAATCTGAGCATCGATGTTGTTCTTGAATAGTTTTGTCAGGGTGAGACTCAGGGTTTCCTTGTCCCAGTACGTCTTGGGTCCGAAATTTGACAGGGGTTTCCAGATTGAGGTGTTGGCCGCGGGTTCAAAGTATGGCTCGATGAGGGATCCAGTATTGGCTGGGTATAAGAGAACGCCGTCCATAAACATCTTGACGGCGTGCCACTTCATAGAGGGGCTGGGGCTCAGCTCCTTCTTATCATTCCATGTTGAAGTAACGTTAACAACATCCTTGACTAAATCATCAATGCCCGCAGTGTTGTTCGGGGGCTGGACGAGATAGTCAAAGAAGCCACGGGCACTTAAGCCTCCCTCTTGCTTAACAGCTGCGAATGCAAGAGCAGTGTCTTCGCTAGAGGCAGCTTCTTGGAAACTCGTCACGCCTTCTTCACGCAGGAGCTTCAAAGCAGCCCTCGCAGATTTTATGTTGTCCTCGGCTGTTGGTGGCGCGGGCCCTGCTAACAAACTGGTCGCAGAATCTTGCAAGATCCCCGAAAGTTCCTGACTTCCAGGAAGGCGCTCGAACTTCCCGTTCCGTGGATCTTTCGTTTTGCTTGTGAGAGACGAAACCTCCAGAGCAGCTGAGTTGACCCAGAAAGTGTGCGAATCAGCCGAGGTAACAAGAATAGGTCTCTTGGTTTTTAGTTTATCGAGGTCTTTCTTGGTAACACCACCCGTGTCGGCTACTAAGGAATAATAATCGAGTGAAATAACCTCAAGCCAATCTTCATCACTCTTTTCCTTATCATCATCCAGGCAGCTCTGAATCTTCTCGAGGACTTTATTGAGACCCAAGGGTTGGAAATTCATGTTGCATTTGAGCAGACCGGCTCCACCGCTGATAGGGTGCATATGCGCGTCGATGAGGCCAGGCATCATCATACGGCCCTCGAGATTGAAGACGGATGTGTTCTTTGCAATGTATGATTGGATGCTTTCTTCATCGCCTAAGAAGGCAATATATCCATCCTTGACAGCGAGGGCTGTGTACTTGGTGGAGAGTATATCAAGAGAGTAGATGGAACCATTGTGAAAGACGGTGTCTGCGATAACGGTTTTGTTGGAGCTCTTGGAAGCAGCTGATCCTGGTGTAGTCAAGATAGCTACTGCCAGGAGCAGGCTAGAGATTGGGTCCAGGGCTTTCATTGGGTTTTAAAGGAAGAATCAACAGAGAAGATAATCAGTTTGAATATTTTCTTCCTGCTCTCCAACAGCATCTGTAATTCCTTATATACATATCAGACCCTCACTGTTCACCCGAGCCCATGTCTAGTCTTTACCTATCCGATCATATCATCATCCTATTCAAGAGACCAAATCGCCCACGACGATCGGCTCCCACTTCCACAATAGATCTAGATACGACAACTAGAGTAGTTTATGCTTAACGATAGGCTCGCTCGTAAGCCTGCAAGGGCCGGGGTTGCCTATCGTGGCCATGTTGTCAAGCCCCCCTTGTCCTAACGCACGAGTCTGCGGGGAAGTCGCTTGAACTATCCTTTTTGGTCGTAGGTTATCTCGCATGTCAACGGCTTGGTTTCTTCAGCCATAAACTGGAACAGAAAGTAATTAGGTCAGTAAATAATTTCGTGTTAGTATGCCACTTGACTATGAGTCAGCCTGGAGAAAAATCAAAGATTAACCAGCTCATATGAGCCGTTATACTGGAGCTTGGTCCGTAGACGGTTGAGTTCATCGATTCGACAGGTCAAACAATTAAACGTGATATTCAATTGACTCAGTTTAAGCTTAAGATACACATCGTGATATTGAAATCACAGGGTCACACTGCTAACAGCTGAATCGGGTCTTAGATAAAGTTCGAAGACCCTTGTTCAACTCATCACTAAAAAATAAGTAAGCCAGGTACGTGCTTATCCAGGCTATGCTTTAAGCGAGGCTCTCGGATTCCAGTACGTGAAATGTATTGACCACTTCTGTAATAGCATAGCCACAGATAAACTTTCCTTATTAGTTCTTTTCTGACTGGATTTTGTTATTTCCATATTACTTCAGCGTTCCATGGCATCACTCGCGATAAGCCATTAGCTTAGCTTATCGTCGGTGAAGTTAAATTTGGTTGACAGCTGATTTTCTATTGAATGAAGACTTCTGTGTCTGGGTGGTAAAGGTACGCTCAGACTATAGCTTGCTTTTGATCCGCCAAAAATGCTTCATCTTTCAAAAAATGAGGGACACCGTCTTGTTGGTCACTCAATGGAGTTGCTAGGTTCTTGAGAAGATTACCATCCACAACCCCTCTT
>PVQB02000898.1:0-12779 GCA_002980475.2 Fusarium beomiforme | reverse complement strand
TATATAATATATCACTTATTATAATAGTAACAGAGGTTATATTATATTTATATTCAAGTAAGATAGCTATAATAATATTATACCTCCTAATTTTCCCTAGAATATAACTATTATTAGTAGTAGTAGTACTTATTTTTAGGTAATTATGCTTTTTACTAAGGAGGGCTTATGTTATAATAAATTCAGTATTAATAATATACATTTAGCTAATTATATACTTCTATAAATTTAACTTAGCTGGCAATTAATATTAAGTAGAGAGGAAGATGTAATATTATATAGATAGAAAACTCAATAGAGCAGCGCTTAAGGAGGCATATAGTAATGCCTATTTACTCTTGGTGACGGTAGGTATATATCAGGCTCTCAGGAGATGTGAGGATTCTGTTAGTTAGCCTTCTGGTGCGTCTGTGTAGCAACTTGCGGCAGGCTGGGCGTGGTAGCTACATGATTGGCGACGAAATCTATGTCAAAGCAACTGTGTAATTAAGTCCTTGGCAGCTGAAGCTTGCTTCGGTTATTGATGGCGTGGTAGGTGCTAACCTGCTTTACGAGAGGCTTTCCTACTCAGTGCCCGTCAAAACCTCACTTAGAGTTGAACCTGTCCACCAAAATCACCTTTTCCCGGGGTAAAAGCGTTACGGCGATAGCGTAGGACCGGTAGATATCCTGTTACGGGTGCCACGTGTGTATGTATAAGCTCCACGATCCTCTGCCACGCAAAGAGCGTATCAGCCCCAAGCTATTAAACCATTTGAAGATCTGCTTTGCGATATTGGACCCCTGGCCTTTGCTCTTCTGCAAGTCGCGAGTTCGTAATTTGTTTCCCCATCTGTAGACTGCCTCATCCAATGTCTATACTATCAGGACTACCAGAATACTCACCCTGCTCATGAAAATGGTTAGAAAGATAAATCCAACATTATTAAGAGCTCAGAGGGGATAAAATTATCGGACGGTTATACCAACGACCCTTATCAGGTCTTTCGCGTCAGGATGTACGCGCTTGCGGGAAAGTACAATATATTAGCACTAAATAGCTTATATATAAGACCTTTATATGACGTTAGGCCTTAGCAGAATTAGAGGTAATAGAATTAATATATATTTAATTTAGTTTCTTTAAAGTATATAATATTGCCGTTACTTTCCTTAGTTAAAAATAGGTATTTTGTATGATATTGTAAAGAAATAGCACAGTGGTTAGTAGCCCTTATAAGGGCGGTGATTATAGATAATTTAGCCTAATACGTACTGTGCTCCAATAGGGGACTTTTCCGTGCCAATAACCCCCTTGGGAAGGGATCAGAGGCTGATAGTGCAGCTTGCTTTCAAAAGCGGAAACCCCATTGTCATTGTTCAGAAGGATGTTAGCCAAATAAGGGTTGATACAGCGCTGCCCCACATTAAAGATCTTAGGCGTTCTTACATATTGCAGCCCCCAACGCCCAGACAGCAACCTACAGGCCGTAAGTTATAACCCCGCCTCAAGAATACTATATCTGGGTTCGGGTGATATAGTTGCCTGTTGTTTCAAAGTCCTCAACATTTTCTAGTCTCAGGGTTATGAACTTTTACCCTATTGACTATTGTTTTAGTCTCTTATGTACGGTCAATCCAGCATGTCCGTCTTATTTTTTGTCGCTTTGGCTTTTGGCGGCTGCATCGCCTACCTGGTTTGTCAATACTTGGCTGTAAATACTCAACATCATCTACCGCCAGGCCCAAAGTCTCTTCCGCTTATCGGAAACGTTCGAGACTTCCCTGCAGAAGGTACTCCGGAATATCAACATTGGTTACGACACAAAGATCTCTATGGGCCAATCAGTTCAGTCACACTTCTTGGTACCACCCTCGTCATTATACACGACAAGAAGGCTGCCCACGACTTGTTGGAAAAGACTTCTATCAAAACCTCTGGTCGGCCATCTATGACCTTTGCCAATAAGCTTTGCGGCTACGAGCGCATTGTTCTATGTCAGGGATACAACAATACCTTTCGCCACTATCGGAAGCTGTTTCACCAGGAGCTAGGGACAAAGGTATCGGCGGCGCAATTCCAGGATGCTCAGGAAGTTGAAGTGAATCGACAATTGGTGAGAGTTCTCAATGAGCCCGAAAAATGGCTTGAGCACCTAAAGACGTAAGTGAACCACGCGCCATGCCTGGAGATTAATTCTCATGCAAATATCTTAGTACCGCTGCCGCCACAGTCTTAAAAATGACTTATGGCTATGCTGTCAAGCCTGAAAATCGGGATCCTCTGGTAGATCTTATTGAGAAGATGATGACAGAATTCTCACTCGCTGCTGTTCCTTTTGCTTGGCTCGTAGATCTTGTTCCCATTCTTCAGCATCTTCCCGAGTACCTTCCTGGGTCCAAGTTCAAAAAGATAGCTCGAAAATGGAGGGAGTCTATCCACGCTAGTGCGTACATTCCTTACCAATTCGTTCAACGACAAATAGCTGCAGACAACTACCGACCGTCATATGTCTCGAAACTCATCCACCAATGCAAGCAGGATGGTCCTGACAACACGACTTTGAATCGTGACGATGAGGAGGCTATCGTATGGACAGCGGCGAGCCTGTATGGTGCTGCAGCAGATACAACAGTAATCACACTTACAGCCTTTACCCTCGCCATGGTCCTCTTTCCAGAGGTGCAAATCAGAGCTCAGAAGGAGATCGACTCCGAGCTGGGAAGCAAACGGCTTCCAAGCTTTAAAGATCGTCATAGGCTTCCGTACGTCGATGCTTTGGTCAAAGAATCTTTACGTTGGTGGCCCATTGCACCAATGGGTTTCCCGTATACAGCCGATGAAGACATCCAGTATAATAATACTTACATTCCTAAAGGATCATACCTTCTACCGGCAGTCTGGTGGTTTCTAAACGATCCAACTGTATACGCCGAGCCTGAAAAATTCGATCCAGAACGCTTCTTGAGCCCTCGAAATGAGCCTGATCCCAGTTTACAGGCATTCGGCTACGGTCGCAGGATATGTCCTGGACGATTCTTCGCCGACGCAAGCCTCTACTTGAATATTGTCAAGTGCTTAGCTGCCTTGAACATCAAGAGGGCACTTGACATGAATGGTGAAGAGATTTGTGTCGATGTTAAACCCAAACCAGGCATTTTGAGCTATCCCACTGAATTTCAGTTTACGGTCTCGCCCCGCAGTCAGGCGCATGTTGATCTGATCCGGAGAATTGAAGCAGAGGTGTCGCGGGATGAGGGTGATGCTGAGCTACTAGAGACCATGGACCATTGGAGAAAGGGTAAGGAGCTCTAGAAGATTTAAGATGTAGAGCTACGATAAGCTACATAGGCTACGAAAACTTCTTTTCAGAACATTGTTTGACATAATCCAATTGTTTAGTGATTAAATTGAATCTGACCACACTAACAAGTGAGAATATATCTCACTAGCCACTTCGGTCAGCCAGCCTGCGACGACATCCCTACACTTATCCATTTTCTCACATATAATCTGATGCGTCGTTCCCTTCAACCAGTGGACCTAGGTCCTTTTCTTCACTTTGCGTACGTCAGCGTAAATCATCTTAGGGGCACAGCAAAAGGTAATGCGGGCATGATCGTTTGTAAGTGGCTACTTATATCGGTAAAAACAATCATAGTACTCTGCAGGTGTCTATTTGTTGTAACACGGCGCCCAATTGAGGCGTGAGTGGTCAGCCAGCCCAAGTCCTTCACTACTCTCGTCATGCGGTATGCCATGTTGCGCTTGTTCCTGTATAGTTCCTTTTAAATAGGCGCGTAGTCGCGATACCGCTCTAAGAAACCAAGGCAGAGGACATTTTTCAAAGGCTTGGCCGTAGCATCATTAATCTTACCAGCAGCATTTGCCGCTAGGTCAATTACAGTCAGGCTGCTCAATACGCTTGGGGCATAAACTGATACAAAAATGATAGTTTGGGCGCCGAGGCTACGATCCTCTGTAGATAGACCGATGTAGAGTAACATTTTCTGTCGGGAGAATCCTTGGAGTAAGCAGAGCTCGTGGTTTGTTCAACTAGCGAACAATCTACCTTTCAGTGTTCTAGGGTTACAGAAATGGGATATAGTCAGTATTTACAAGAGACCGTACGGAAAATAGGATCCCAAAAATTAAATCCGTTATGCAAAACATCCCAGCGACGTGAATGCCTCTTCGATTCAGCCGAATCCCTAAGAGTTCACAACCCTCGCGGATAGTTCCGCCCTTCGTCGGTTGGATCACTGTTTACTGCACAGACGAACACTTTCTGAACAGACCGAGTGGCGAGCAGGAAAAAACGACCCGCTTCTATTCAATAATAACCTTTATGGTTACCGCCAAGAGTCGGCCCTGTCACCTGTTCCTGCCAGCAATCAACCCAGTGTTCGCGTGGGCCACTCCTGTACATCTACAATGCCACTGCCACGGCTCTGTCAACACTGCCAGAGTTTGCTTCCCACTGTCACAGCACAGCGGACAGTGTCATAGTTCATGCCACTGTCAACGATATGATTGCGCGGCGAGAGCAATGAAATCCATCTATAAAAACCTGACCTGCCACCTCCACAGTCTCAACTTCTTCATCAACCGTCATCCACATCATCATTTGACAACTTAACAATAACTTGATCTTTATCAACTATCATCCTGATACCAACAAGCTCTTCTCTGCCTACTATCATCCTGACATCAACAACGTCTTTTATCTCTACTAACATTCTCGCCCTACCCAACAACATGTATCTGGAACTCACCTCCCCGGCGGAGGTTTCCCGCACATCCCCCGCTCAACAGAGGGAGGACAATTATCTCCCTCTCACGGCACTCGCCGAAACTCCCATTGCTTCTTCACGCAGTCATGGAGAAATGGGAGCTAAAGTCCTCGCTCTCGAATCGGAAGTCGCACAGCTGAAAAAGAACATTGCTGAAGAGATTGCTGCGAAGGAGCACATTCAGACCAGCCTTGACGAGGCTAACCGAAACTGGCGTTCGGCTGAGCTCGAAGCATCTGCCAAAGATGTTGAGCTTGGGCGCGTCCGCGAGCGTCTCGAGTCTGTCAATGATCGAAAGGACGCCGAGCTCGGACGTGTCCGAGGAAGACTTGCAGCTCTGAATGATCGAAAGGAAGCTGAGCTCGCGCGTGCCAGCGTCCGTGAGGCCGTCCTCCAAGCCGCGGTCAACACTCTCAAAGAGCAGAACAACAACCTTGTGGCCGAGATTCGACACCAATATATGCTCACTACCCACCAGCATGTTCAGCAGCTTATGCCTTTGATGGAGGATTGGAAGCTCCAAGTTGAGACCAAGATCGATGAGAAGTATGCCAAGAACGAGGCAAACAACAACTCCGATTCACCACGCAACGAGTGCCGCGCACGACTCCGGGACTTTATTGCGGGTCACCAAGAGATGATCGAGAACCTCAAGAAGGGCAACGAGAAATTTGAGAAACAGATTGCTGATCTCAAGATCAAGCCGGCCACCTACTTGTCGGACCTCACCATTGACCGGTTCAAGTCCTTCATTCACGAGCGCGAGAACATAGTGACTCGCCTCGAGGAGGGGAATGAGGGGTTCAAGCAGAAGCTGGACGAGATGAAGAAGGCTAAGAAGGCGAAGAAGTCGAAGGCCAAGAAATGAGTGAAGGGCTAGCTGGGTTCTACCAATCTAGACCATAGACCTCAAGTTTGGGACATGGCTTCGACAAAGGGTTAACAGAAAGGTTTGACGGTGGTGGGACAAACGGATGGATCGCAAAGGAGTATTATGGCAGATGGAATGAATACTATGGGACGGGTAAAGAGATCTCTTACTAATGAGGTACTCTATGTGAGGCTTTAGGTTTGATTATGCAGTAGATAGGAGTAGATAGTTTTGCTAAGTAGAATCTAATACTGCTTGCACAATCTGGCTTATTGCATCGCGCCCATGACTAACTAGCCCATCACCAGATATAAAACTTTATCTCAGCTCCCCAGTAGCATCAATATCAGTGCACTTCTGACCGTTCTCAATCAGCATAAGCCACCTCTGGTCTCCTCAGCGCAGAAAGACTTCGGCCACAGTTTCCCAGTCTGACTATTCAGCCCAGCGCAGATAGCCAGAGTGAACTTTCTTGAATGTCGCTATAGTTAATCTTGAGAGTCGGCATGACGAAAAAGGAGGGACTGTCATAGATGTTCGTGTTCTTGAGCGAACCAATGTCGGAGTAACAACGGAGGCAATATCTGAACACAGGCCTCCGGCGGTGGGGAAACCACAATGAAGCAGTTAGGGCTGAAGGCACTGGCGTACACAGAGAAGATAAATATTGGTGACAAGATGTTTTACTATTCAGCATCTTCGTGCGCTGTCTAAGCCATTGTCTGTCTAGCTCTGTACATCAGACCTGCTTAAGTAAGTAATTCCCGGTAACAATCTGCCTTCTGCATAACCAAGAAAACCCCATATGGCTATCAGACCAGGATACCTACACAACGTGCATTCAACTTCTTAGTAACAATACACTTTTTCTTAAAGTGTCTTATCGGGAGAGCAATTCGCCGGGTCCCGAGTAGCCGTTCTCAAAAGGGTCATACGGAACATAGTCGACCGAATGAAACAGCGATTCTGCCTATTCTGGCTAATCACCACCATGGGACTACATTTAAGACAGCGATCCATCAACACCGAGGAAAACCACCAAGTCGACTAAACTGGCTTCGCTTACAGAAACTAGTTTTCGATCAAATCTCTACTGTCAACACAAAATGCTCTTGACAGCCATTCATTTCTTAACCCTTGGTGTTCTCTTCTTCGGAAGTGAGGTTTCGGCTCACGGCCATGTATCCGAAGTACTCATCAACGACAAAAGCTACTATGGCCACGATCCCACCAAAGTTCCTTACGGACCTCAGCCGGAGAGCATCACCTGGACAAACGGCGCCAAAGACAACGGCTTCGTCATCTCCACTGCTAGCTCACTATCTTCTCCAGATATCATCTGCCACCTCAACGCTACCAACGGGCATCTGACTGCAGACATCACTGCTGGCACGACCATCACCGTGCGCTGGTCAGACTGGCCTGAAGCCCACTGGGGACCTGTTCTGGATTATATGGCCCGTTGTCTGAACGACGATTGCACAACGGTCGACAAAACCAAATTGAAGTTTTTCAAGATTGACGAACTGGGTCAGTTGACGAGAGGAACTGTACCTGGCAGACCAGGGTACTGGGCAAACAATAAACTTCGTGACGCAGACTTCACATGGAACATTACAGTCCCGACCGAACTGGCCCCTGGAAGCTATATCCTCCGACATGAAATTATTGCCCTCCATGCGGGAGGCGCCGAAGGAACAACCCAAATGTATCCTCAATGTATCAACCTGGTTGTCAAGGGAGAGGGCACCGCACAGCCTGAAGGCGTGTTTGCCACAGATTTGTACTCTTCTACAGATCCGGGTTTGCTGCATAACGTTTTTGTAGATGAGTGGAGTGATGCAGAGTATATTATTCCTGGGCCATCTGTAGTTGAGTTCTAGAACAGTTGGATCGAGGATAGCCAGTGAATAAAGATGTATTTAATGCACTTAGGACTAGTTAAGCAGAATCAGAGGATGTGGCTAAATCAGGCGTGCCCATTGTGTCGTTGGCATATAAACAAAAGAGCTGGAATTCCAATGTTTTAACCCTTATGGCTCCCCCCCATCGCGTCACTAATCAACAAGTTTCTCCTGCCCTTTATCCAGCTCATTCCCTCAACCTAACTGTCTCCATCCCAAAACCTCTCGAACAAACGCCTTGAGGTATTTCTCATTAGGCCAGTAGTCAGCTTGTCCATGCCTCACTCGTCCAATGAGTAGGAAATGGCTGTGCTTGCACCTCATGTTTGGCTCTTTTGCTTCGAGTAACAGGGGAGAATTGGGAGAAAGCGGTCATCATGTGAAACGGGAATGATTCCAAGCGTTGTTGCGGTTGATACAGTTTGGTTTCAGCGAGTTAGCACAGAAAACAGCGTAGTGATCCTTCCATTATCTAACCATCTTCCATAGCAATTATTTGTCCTGCAAACACCAATGTCACTGTGAGAAAGTAAACTTGAGACTGACGGGAAACTTACCACCCTGCTCTTCAGAGGAGTCATGGTATCTTAAAAGCCAGCCAGAGCATAGTCCTTAACCCAAGCTACTCATTCCAAGAAAAACGAATAGCAGGGTTCCTGTACTTAGCATCTCCGACACGCACACCTTCAGGGATGCTATCCTGTGACTGACACTGTCTTACAGATGGACCAGTCAGAATAGTCTTGACAGACTTTCATTCTTCTTCCTTCATATCCGAGAAGGCTCCCCCACTAGTTTATAGTGTCTGTTGCTTCAACAGCATGTCTGGTGAGACGTCGATTAAACCTGTACCAGAGGACATGTACATGATACCAATGACAGAGCCGCCGGTCCGAAGAGAGCGAGAAGAGACGTTGCTCCGGCACTGATGATGTTGAAAGGTGAACCAAGAATGGTAGCAATGTAAAGAGATGCCTTGGGACCGACACTGTCGATTGAGAGGCCTTGTCGCATAGTGCCATTTCTTCCGGCAGCAAACATGGACTGCTTACTATAGAGGTTGTAGAGCTTACCGCATTATTTGAAGAGGTTCTCCATGGATTGGAACATGTAGTAAAAGACCCCTAAGCCAAGCGCGTTGAAGCCCTCTGCCAATTGTTAGTATGTTGTACCAATGTACGTATCTACTTGCTACATTGCTTGTCGTTCGCACCAGGATAGCTGCAAGTAAACGGTATATAATCTGTGGACAAGACGAAGTAGACAAAGAGCTTCTGGGCCCACCGAGAGTGACTCTTCAGCGATTTTGATGTACTCCACAACGCAACGTAGGCTCTCTCAAGCCTCGGTCTTTGAAAACCTCCGGCTCAATGGCGGCCACCAGAACAATGAGGAAATGAATGACAAGTGCGAACATACGATAGCGTAAAGGACATGGGTAACGTCGTGATTAGAGGGATTGGGATGACGGGACCCATTAGGCTAGATGAGTGGCAACGAATCGCATCGATGCCCTTTTGTGCAGCAGGCCAGCTATTCTAGAATAGGCAAAGTTGTTAAGGGTGAAGCGTAAAGCCTGAGTCTAGAACCAATTGACGACTCGGCAAATCTCGGGCCGAACTGTCACTCCTCTTGGCGTTGAGAAACTTCTAACGATGATTTCATTCGCGAGTGCCGGGCGCTAACTGTCTGGATTTAGAATGTTTCAGAGAGATTTGACTTTAGCTTTATCTAGTCCCCAATTAGGCCCAAGGGCAAACAGCACAACTTCACAAGTAAATACCGCATGCATATCACTGGAATGCAAGATATCTCGCTTCTCCATGTGAGTTAGTTCCGCACCCTACAGCCACATAAAGACTGCAGGGTCGACAACACGCAGAAACGGGAAGAAGTACCAAGAATAAATCCCAGGGAGCTGGGTTTCCGTTTATTGCACACACAAGGATTCTATAGCCCCAGTAGGGGCCTTATCAGCTAAAATTGAGCGCCGCGGCCCCTCACATGGCGAAGGAGTTCTTTTGATCGAATTTGTCCCAGGTCGGTATCTTTATCTTGATCGGGTATGCAGTAACGTGCCAGCCTGCTGTTTGTGCCATGAGAATTCCAATACGCCAGGACTCACGTCCAAGTCACTGAAAACTATTAGTGCTTTCCGGTCAGAAAATGCTCTTGTGAAGGTCGGACATATCAGCTTCAAAGGTCAGACTTGGCTCGCAAAACCGGCCAAAGCGATGCGAAGAACTGACTTGTCAGGAAGTGAGTGTGTTCCAAATACATTTCTCATGGATCAAGCAACTATATCGACCTCCTGTGACCGCTTGGGCCTCTGCAAATATTTACCTCCCTTACATATCCATGTAACTACTAGATTTGCTAGTGCCTAACATGTGGACTCATGATCCTGTCGCGGTATTTTTTTATTTTTTTTTGTTCTTTATCCAGCCTCTTATTGTTAAGCATACTATTGATCTAAAATAATTCATATTAAGCTTATGTGTTATTTAAAGGACAAACCCTCCTCCCTACACTCTCTTTTCAGCAGCACAGTCACCGCCCAGAGGGTTACTGAGACTGGTCTATAGTTAAGAACAAGTACTGGTTTGATGTTTCCTTGAGGTCGCTGTTACATCCTTTCTGGTACCCCTTCCAGGTTCTTCAGGCCGTTTGGTTGATTGGAGATAAAGAGACTTCTGGCCTGACAGTCAGCTCGTACTATTAAACTTAATTATAATGCCTATTCCATAAATGGCAGAGGAAGCACAGGCTAACTCAATGACATAATCAGTAGTACATTCCGTTATCAATAAATTATCAACCAACAGCAAGGGATAGGAATAATTCCATGCCCCTTAACTGATCTGTAATTTATCATTTATTTAAATGCTATGACCCTATTGTCTATTGTGGGAACAACCAGCTATTCCTTACCTTACTACCACATCAGCGACAATGTTCCCTGTTTCCCAGTCAAAAAGCTTTAGGCACCGATTTCTCGAACCGGCCAGCCTCTATCTTCACATTTTCAGCTCGCAGGTTTCCCGCCTCCTCGTTAATAAAGCCTTCATCTTCACCATAGTCGCTTCAATTTTCATCGTCGGTCTCACTTGCGCGGACGTCAGCCAGAACTTGTTACCCGTTAGACTCTTGCCCCAACAAGTCACTCCTGCGAGCACAAAACCTGGGAGTCCTCAGGATATCTGGAATACGGCCAAGGCCAGGTACAGCCATCTAGATGACGACAAATTCACCATCGCTATGCTTACCTACCGACGTCCGAAAGAACTGAATTATACTCTGTCAGTCCTATTAGAAGAAAAAATCCCCTCGCTCCATGAAATCGTTATCATCTGGGGCGATGTTGATGATGTACCTCCAACGAACTTTACATCTAAGCATGGGGTTCCTGTGCGATATCGGAGAGGTCTACAGGATAGTCTCAACGAGAAGCTCCGACCGGATCCCGACTTCAAGACCCAAGCCATCCTCTTGACGGATGACGATGTATACTACCGTCCTAGTGATCTCGAGTTTGTCTTCCAGACATGGAGGAAGTTCGGCCGATATCGTCTGACTGGCGCCCTTGCTCGTTGCTACGACACCGATGCAGAGGGTCATTATAATTATAATTTCTGTCCGGGAGACAAGCGTGACGAGTACTCTATGATTCTCACGAACCTCTGTTTTTCGCATATTTCTTTTATGGACTACTACTGGTCTGATGACAGCACTATGAGTGCAATTCGAGAATATGTTGATAAACACTTCAACTGTGAAGATATCGCGATGAACTATGTTCAGGGGTTGCTCACGGGACAAGGACCCCTGCTAGTGACTGGTTGGGAAGGATATGCCAATCTTAACCCTCCTAGCGGTATCAGCACAAAACCTGGCCATCTGGAAGCACGGAGCAAGTGCTTGAACGACTTTGTAAAGATTTTCAAGTCTATGCCACTAGTTAACGAGACGGCACATATTAAAAGAGGTGTTAATAAGTAATGAGAAAAGACATTAGCAATTGGATATTTTATGTACTAAATTAAGATTATTAATATTCCGATTTACCCGAGGTAGTTATTGGCCTTTTAGTCACGCTACAGCTATGTCGTTATCGGCCTGAAGGCCCAACCATCCAATGCCCCAGAGCTGCAGTTCAGTCTGCTAAGTATAATGACCTGCCAGCTGCCATATTGTAGCTGTTTGTGAGCGCACATGAGGAAACTATCCTCCGCTGGGTCCTTGTTCCTTGTCGATCGTCCATCATTTAACAATTGACGCTTCATACGCATACTGACAAGACACAGGCCTCTAGGACCGGCACAATTCCGGAGTGAATAATATCGAAGTGAAAGGTCATCATATTCAAAAGTATCATTGACATTCGATGGAAAGCGCCTGTGACCATTAGGTCCTGGAGGCATCTCTGTCGATAGATCCGGTGGTAGCTCAAACAAGTTTGTCTGCGGCAAGTCTATTCAGCCCACCCGGAGACTGCTATTCCGCTGAAGGCTGGTACGGCCACCACTGACTTTCCAACTTTGGAACCTGCGGCACAAACGACAAGGTCTGTCCTGACTCTGGCTAGGAGACTAGTGTTCTGACTCTGAATAGTGCAGTTAAATAATTAATAAATAACGTGGTTGATAAGCGAGCCGACCGGACAGGCGAGCCGACCAAAAATCCCTCACCTTACATTATTACTATTTGATTAAATACTATACAACAACCCAGTATATCACAACCTTCAAATGAAGCTAGAGTCCTTCTTGCCCTTCAGGCCCTTCATAATGACCCTAAATTAGGTCTCCGACGCGCTGCTACTATATATAAGGTTGGATATGGTACCCTGCGTGACCGAAAGAATGGCATTTAATCGCAAAGTAATACCATCCCGAATTCACGAGACTATCTGATCTAGAGGAGCAGATAATAGTCCAATTCGTCCTTGACCTAGATTCGCGAGGATTTCCCTCGCGACTGCGTTTTGTGGAAGAAATGGCTAATTCTCTGCTTGCAGACCGCGATGCATCACCTGTTGGCAAGCGCTAGGCTCATAACTTCGTGAAGCAACAACCAGAGCTAAAGATGCGTTTATTTCGGAGATATGACTATCAGAGAGCTAAATGCGAAGATCCGACTATTATTCGCAATTGGTTCAGGCTCGTACAGAACACAATCGCGAAGTACGGTATCCGATCAGATGATATCTGGAACTTTGATGAGACTGGCTT
>PVQB02000897.1:0-21639 GCA_002980475.2 Fusarium beomiforme | reverse complement strand
ACGCTCAGACCAGTACATACTAAAGTTCCTTAGGTTATTACGCAGTAGTTACGGAGGCAATAAGGCATTTAAACCCTAACGTGTACAGATAAAAATGATATAATTTCGTGAAGATATTCGAGGCAGGGGGTCAGCGCACGGACGAAAGGGGTGTAATTTACTCAATTACAAGCAGTCCTTAGTACAATAGGGTTATCTAGCTTTAAGATAGCGAGCGGATTGCACTCGAGAAGGGGATCATTACGAGAGGATCATCATATGTGGGTTGGCCGTGATGGGTGTGTTGGATAATGGTGGATGGTTAACGTCGATGGAGTACACACCAATGTATTCGGCCATGATCAAGGTGGCCAAGTTTTTGGTATTATATCAATCGATATTGAAACACCAGCTGGGGGTGGCATGATTATGACAGACAATGAGCCGGAGGAGGGCAGAGGAAGAAGCATGCTTGGTCAGGTCAGGGCATGGGCTAGCTACTTATGTCTAGATCCGAATCTCCAGCCTCACTGAGCTAAGCCGTTTTATACCGGATAAACCGGACGTTTCGGAAATATCGGTTGAAATTGGAACCAGGGTTATCCCTTTGAGTGCCACAGCCCTTAGGCGGGGTCACGACAGGGGTATAGAGCCAATCAAGATAAATAAAGTTCATAATACTTTTCTATACATACTAATGTATATAATGGTAAAAGTCCTAGCAGTTTTGATTGTTACAAAGAGCTACCTTATAAACTTGGCAAATATCTTATGACTTCCGGTACTCTGTCCGTACTTACTTTATGACTAAGCTAAGTGGGGCGAGTGACCTTCCTAAGGGCTGTGGCACTCAAAGGGATATTTAGGAAGACCTATGACTGCCACCTTTTCACCATTTGCAAACTTATCGGCATAACCACTCATTTCCATCCAGCGCGAAAAGCAGGATGGCGGCTAAACCGGTAGAAGAACCCGCCTACAGGCGTCAACGGGTAGCCCAGGCATGCCAGCCATGTCGTACCATGAAAGCCAAGGCACGTACGCATGCGATCCCATTGACATTTGCGCTGTCTAACCCTCCACTAAGTGTGACGGTCGGAAGCCTGAGTGCGGCCGCTGTGTGGGCTATGGCTTTACTTGTCTCTATGCTAAGCGCAGGTTCTCCCGACGCCATGGCTTGAATGACGAAGATGGCCATGATGGAACAAGACTCGGAGCTATTCATGAGCTTCGGGATGCCATTGATTGCTACGAGAACTTAGTTCATCGAATCTTATCTAAGAAGAAGCAGGATCACTTTGACTCAAAAGAATTACACAAGACAGTGAAAGACCGAGCCAAAAAGGCCCTCGATCGCGTCGTCTCCATCACAGACTCCCGCGCGGGTAATATTGATTCCATCTCCGATCTGGATCAGGTATCTCATTTGAGACCCTCACAAAACCAACATCGATACTTGGGAGAAGTCAGCGATATCCATTTCTTTAATCTGGTCAAGGGATTTTTGCAGACCCAAGACTTGTCTAATCTGAAGCAACACTTTGACAGCTACGAACAAGACGGAGAAATCTGGGAGACGAATGACGGAAGCAATGAACCTACCGCGCTCCCGGGACTAATCGAAACGAGAGAGCTTGTTGAAGTATACTTCTCGACAATCCATATCGCTTATCCTTTTATCCCACAATTTCCTTTCATGGCCGTCTGGGACGAGTTTCAAAGTCTCGCAAGGGAAGATAGAACCCCCACTGATGCGACTGATCTCGCTATCCTTTGTTAGGACCCCTATATTCATGTCGTACTTCATAACACTGATCCATTAACTACCATAGATGTCATCTGTGCTATTGGATCTTATTATACGTCATTTCCTGGACGAGATTCAGATTTACGAACCCGCCACGAGCGCTACTATCAGCATGCCATGACCTTGGCTGCTGCAACAGCGCGTCATCGCTCCATTCACCAAGTCTCGCTACTCCTTGTGCAATGCTTCTACTTGCTTGCTGTTTGTAAAACTGATAGGTCAGTCATTTTGATTAACACCATAGGAGATTATCTTCTGATGTAATAACAGTTGTTGGACTACACTCGGACAAGCAGTCCGTATTGCTCAAAGCATAGGCTTACACATGGAATCCCCATATTCCAAGTCCTACAGTGCCACCGAGCTAGAAAGGAGACGAAGAATATGGTATTCGATATATGTTCTTGATCGGTTGCTTTCTCTCCAGTTGGGGAGACCACCAGCTATCCATGACGAGGATTGTAGCGTGGCGTTACCATCTCGACATGCCGATAACGAAATTGATTGGGCTTCCAACACGATAGAGCCCGCTGAAGAAGGGCCATCTGCAGGCGATTACTTCATTGCAGTCATTGCCTTCTCCCACATCGTGGGCTGTGTACTACGCGATATTTACGGTCCAGCGCAGGTGAGACCCACACCTGAGATGATGCTGAGTACACAGACATTGGACCGAAGGCTTGTTGAATGGAGATTGAACTTGCCCCGAAAGCTGCGGTTCGATTTAGGCCACGCACTCGACCAGAACATCACATTTAGACGCCAGGTCATCCACCCTTTGCCCTCTTATTTGTCATCGCTAACACAAGCTTGTAGAGAAATATGCTCGCAATTAAATTCCACCACCTACGAGCCCTCATTCATCGTCCATACCTGTGTTACCCTATCCTGCGACAACTAGACGATCCTTCTATAGGTTTACCGCAGGTGGACTGGCCATTAAGTGGTCTTTTTGAGAAGACATGCGTTGATGAAGCTCGGCAGACTGCCCGTCTACTTCATCACGTCTCTGATAAGCAAGATTTAGTTCAAGAGTTTCCCTGGTGGCAGATGATCTCGTGTTTGATTTGTGCTGGGTCAATCTTGCTGGTCTCGAGCATCTTTTCCCAACAGCCACCTGATGACCCGAGTGAATATGATACCGAGGGCTTGCGAGACGATGCCAAGACATGTCTCAAGATCTTCGAGGCACTTAGCAGTAATTCGAGAAGTGCAGGAATAGCGAGGGACATGATTAGGGGCCTGGAGCAGTGTGGCACCGATTGGCGCAGTGAGTATTCTATCCACTTATCTCTTCGCAGTGTCTAATCCGGGTTAAAGAAAGGAATTGCGTAGAGATTGACGCAATGCTTCTTCAACAAGCATTTCCACAATATGGGACCTCGCTCCAGCATTCTCCATCGTCTGCAGACCCGACAGCACAGGAGAAGTTGATTCTGAATGACCAAAATAGTGTACTCTTATTAGATACTTCAACAACCCCACAGTATTGGCCAGCTGAGATTATCGACTCTATGGCTTGGTCATCGCAGTTTTTCAGCGCAGCCCAAGGTGATAGAAACAGAATTTGAAGATACCATGGCAGCAATTGGGACTGCTGCAATTGTCTATAGAAAATCCTCCTCAAATCTAGTCTACAATTCTTTATTAAAGAATTTTCAAAGGCCAGCCTCTAAGCCAGTCTTCTTCCCTAACAACTTCTAGTAAACAAGCCCATCGTGTCCTTAAATTGGACAATGCGGTAGATGCCTGGAAGATCTCAGGAGTCAGCTTCGACAATCGTAAAAAGCGCGGATTTTCTACGCTCAAGGTATCGGATCTTGACGAACAGAACATTGCCTGACTATAAGATTCTACAGCCGCTTGAACCACTCTTGGTCCGATCATCTCGTAGAACAACAAAGATCCGGGACAGCCGGTCTTTCCGTGAAACCCCGTTGTACCGACTTCGTGTTGGTGTACCTCTCCGGTCCACCTGGCCGAAGCTTCTTATAAAATTTGTCAAGAACAACGACACATGCTGATAGTATGTTCTTCTACATTTTCATCTTCAATATGCTAACAGAGAGTTAGAGGATAACTCCCATCACACCATGACCCCAAGGAACACAATCATGAACAATTCATCATCATCGACCAACACCCACAATCCTCCAGACAAGTTTGGGAACGAACATATCAAATCAAAAGAACACCAAAATCAAGAGAACAACAAATCAAGTTTCAACAAAGTGGCGACACAAGGGCCTGTACAGAAGCCCCAAGAGGCTATATTTCGACGTTATCCTACCAGTGACCATCCTCCGCACTCGGCGGACAGAAACACAAGACCACGACATTATTCTGAGCTCAACAATCAAAATTTTACCAATTTAGTTGAAGAATACGATTTAGACGAAGTAGCATCAATCGCTCTTATCGCCAATCCATACAGCCCAGTTGATGATGGAAATGGTCTGGAGCGAGCCCGCACGAGGGAGATGAAACTTAGGGATGAAGAATTCCACATCCCTGAGAATCCAGATAGACCCTTGCCCTCTAAAGAAGTAAGTCACAAGGCTCTTTCGTTTACTTCGAAGCTCTACACTCATTCGTATCTTGTCTTCTTCTCCATAATGGGTACACTGGCCAGAGAAGGGATGACAGCGTTACTAGTCTATCCCGGGGCCCCAGTCATCTTTCCAACCTTGTGGGTCAATTTTGCTGGGTGCCTGATCATGGGGTTTCTCGCTGAAGACCGCATGTTGTTTCGTCACGAATGGGGACAAAGTACATATGACAAACATATCAAACCTTCCAGGCAGAAAGAGCAAGATCAGGAGAACATCGAAACAGTCTCTGATGACTTGGCTTCGGCTTCCAAAGATGAAGACCCTACAGCCGCCAAGAAAGCGCACCTCAGCATCAAAAAGACAATACCTCTCTATATTGGTCTTTCGGTCGGGTTCTGTGGCTCATTCACAACCTTTTCGACCTTTATTCTCGACTCATTTCTGGCCCTCGCCAACGAACTAGAAAATCCCTCTGCACCGACGTCGGAACGCAACAAGGGGTTTTCGTTCTGTGCGCTTGCGGCTGTGGTCTTGATGACTGTCCACGTATCTTTGGGTGGCCTTTTTCTAGGTGCACATATAGCTATCCTGGCAGAACCAATCTCCCCGTCGTTATCTTATCTCTTCATGGGCAAGGTGATAGATCCGCTTGCCGTCGTTCTCGGTTGGGGTTGTTGGGCCGGAGCGGTAATCATGTGTATTTTTCCACCACATGATGCTTGGCGCGGTAGTGTGCTCTTCTCCATCGCTTTTGCACCTCTGGGGGTATTCACCAGATTTTATCTTGCGATTTATGTGAATGGCAAACTTCCTACATTCCCGTTAGGGACATTTGCAGCCAACGTGCTTGGGTCCTTGATCCTCGCCGTGGTCTGGGATATATCCTATCTCTCTTCAATGGCTTCGATTGGGGAGCAGTTGCTGGACGGAGTCAAAAACGGTTACTGTGCCGCTGTTACTACTGTTTCCACTCTCGCTCTAGATCTCTCCACACTTCAACGCCAGCACGCTTACAGATATGGCACTGTGAGTTTCTTAGTGTCTTTTGGGCTGATGGTCATCATCTCCGGTAGCGTCCAATGGACTCGAGGGAATTAGCCCCATTGATCAGTCATCGATCACGATGAGTCGTGAGATTACGACAGCTCTCTACTATCGACAGGAAAGCTTCCTCGACCTAGGTATAGCTCTACTGGAATCTCTTAGCATAGACAGATGATTGAGCGATTTGATGCTATAGTTGAAGTTTATGCTACAATCGAAATTATTTAGCTGTTACCTTTTTGGAGAGACAAGGTTAGGATGTGAAATCTCTCAGCTACTTCCCTAGCAGAAATGGTACTAGTGCTTCAGCTAGACCTTCCGGGTCCTCTTCAATAATAAGATGCCCCGCACTCCAAGGTCCTCACATGTATTATGAATCCTTGTTTTGTTGCAGTACGCATTTCTGTACTCTAGTGCTCTCTCGTCAAAGTCGTGGAGTGTCTTTTTCCTCGTCCAACTCGCTAGGGTATGTTCCAACAAGTTTTTGCCATTCTTGGTACCTTGAACCATTGTTTCTGGGAAAGGGCCTGGTTGAGCGAGGAATAGCCAGTGGTAGGCCCTCAGCCCAGCAGTCACATCCCCAAACCCTTGATACATGGCTGCAGTCGGAATAATGTCGATTACAACCACTTTTGAGACCCCCGGTCATAAATCAAGTCTACCCCGTGTGTTGCGGGGTAAAATAAATCAATTCTACTACAATTGAATTTGGCATGTAGTACTAGGAACAGCTCCGGGGCCAGGGATTATCTGCCAATGACATTGCGAAACGTCCACTTTCAGCGAAAGTGAATGAACCCATAGAGATGTGGCACCTTGCAGAGTGAGCCTACTTGAGATTATCCTCGTATGAATTACTACTAGCTTCTCTTGTTTGTAGTCACTGATGCTAGGGCTATTAGAGCCTATGGTGCCTGCGCCAGTCGACAGGCTGACAGGTGATGAAGCGGGTTTGATCCTACGACGTTTGAAGAAATAGAATCCTGCTGGATTTGAAGTACACACCTCACGCTCACTACTGCGTTACAAAGGAGATAAAGTCGAAGTAAATCACTTTTAAAGGTAAGCTGTACCTAGAGGCTATGAAACTAGAATTGCTGCAATAAGGCGTATCACATATACCGCGGCTGTGTTCATTATAAGAATATGTCCGCCCTCGTTTGGCATAACCTCCACAGGTCCAGAAGTGGTTGGCGGAACAGGGCTTGTGCCAGTGCCAGTACCAGTTTCGGACTCCAAGTTAGGCACAGAACCGTAGCTCCTAGACTTTCTGCCCCTGCCAGTTTTACTATTTCCACTTGGGAGTCTGGTTTCTTGGCCACTAGGAGCAGGCTCTGTCTAGGTGACCTCCGCTGAGAAGGTTGATCTCTCTGCTTTTACAAGTGAGAGACCACGGAATGTAAGAGCCACAGGGTTATCCCCAGATTCCTGGATTATTTAAATCTTCAGATGAGCTAAAACTATAGTTATTTTACTTTTTACCTCTTTAAATTTACCCCCTATAACCTCAAGATCTTTATTATAGATTTCTTATTTATAATTATCTAAAGATAGGAGCCTATACTTTTCTATCAGAAGAGAGACTTAACCTATAGATTAAAAGCACTAATAAAGTTAACTCTAATTAAAGCTATAAGGTTAATAAGTTTACCTAGCGCGATATTTAACGGTTTCCTTATATTAAGACTAAAACATACCTTACTATTAGGTAGGGCTTTTAGCAGACTAAAATAGAGGTCAGTTTATAGCAGATATAAAACAGCTATTATATAGACTTGCAATACTGCCTTACTATCGATTTAGATAAACCTTATGTATTTACCGAATTGAGTGTCGCTAAGATCTAATTCTAACGACTTGCCTATAGGGCTGGAAGAAGGGCTAGTGGCTGTCCTAAAATCCGTTGTGCAAGGTTGCGTTTCGTCGGCGTTACCAGTGAGTATACTGACTGCCTTCGTTGGCTTATGGAGACTGTCAGGAGCCCCTTCAGCCAAAAGTAGAAGACCTGCTATGGACAGATAGGAGACCCACGGACCCAAGATTGCATCAGAACGTGCAAAGAGAGTTAGAGTGGGAAATCTCCTATGCAAATAGAAGAAAACCCACGATCTCGGGATTGCGGGGAGCGTAACGTGGAAAGACTCACTGGGGCTTCACTTCAAGCTTATTCACTTCGTTTTCCTCTTGATAATAAGTCATATTAGTTAACATGTCACATTACTGCCTCACCTTTTTGATGTTATATAGTTACGTATTGATATTTGGAAGAAAACCAAGCGCGAAAAAGAAAAGGATTACTATGCGAATGACGGCCTATACCCACCAGTTCATTTTCTGGTTAGCCGCATGTGTTCGCTTTTCGGCCTGATTCCTCATCGACTCTCAGGATCCACATACGACATTACCGACCCAATTTCGACTTTACGCACGCTATGATGACGTTTTTAATGGAAGCAGTTCCACCAATTTTTTGTCTCCTAAACAAACCATTATTGCTGATCTGTAGAGGACGACCTGGTAACATCAACATAAATTGGTCATATTGTGGTTGGGTTCCTCTTGACCCTCTGATGGAACCAGTTCAAGGGTCATGATGACGAAATAATTGTGGTGTGGCGAAGTTGTGAGTTCAGACTCTAATCTAACTAGGGGCCGCGCTTTTTTCCTTTTGCTTGGACCTCTATCTGCGCACAGAAGAGGACTACGTATATGATCCTAGGCACATGGATGCACGCACGGACCCGTGTGCGTGTGTTTTGAAATATGTGAGGGATGCGTCGCTAGGGTTCACTAGCGCCTGCTGGGATTAATTGCTGACCATTGAGCGTATGCAAATTTCCGTCTATGTCCGTGCAGATTGTCCACTCCCCGGTTGTTCCTGCGAGCAATATGGCTGACATAAGCGTTGCTGTCAATATCTGTTGCCGCTGTTTGGAGAGCCTATATTAACCGACCGTAGAATAGGACAGAAACATGGATCTGGCAATAATCAAGAAAGTAAGATAAGAGGTAATACATGTAATAAGTAAATTTCTTTAGACAATTAACTCCTAAGATCCGCTAATTTCACCTCTGGCGGATAAACTTATATATAAATGATACTGATGAAAGGTTTTAAAGGGGAGACTATTCTATACCGTTGCAGAGACGGTATAGGGTTAGCGAATAGCTGGGCCATCTCACATGTTTTGTGGCGGTTCTTTTTACGCCATTCAAATTTACTAAGGTATGCGAGAATAAGCTTACGGTCGCACTCGTCACAAGCTTGGGCGTTTCATAGGTCCGCATCTGATGGCCCTCGGTCCCCAACACGATATGGTTTACGATCTAGTACAAGCGATAAATAAACCCCTCGGGCGGAGCATCTAACCACCAAGCAGTCTCAACAAGTTCAAGTCTTTGACTCAGCAACCAGGTCATATGACAGGCTTTCTGATGCAAACCCGAGATTAAAAGACCAGATGGAAAAGAGATCATGAATGACGGTTTGGTCTCAATTCCAACCTGGTCCCTGAATCATAATTACATTTTCATCTCCTTTAGGTTAGTCCGCCTGGCTCGTCTTGCAGTAGTAGTCCTCGTCTGATGGTGGGCAGGGTAATTATCCAGCGGGAAACGCATCTTACATCCCAAAATGGCTTCCGGTTTCATGATAAATGGCAAATTCATCATAATTAAATCCCATGGCGTACCCAGGCCCCCCTAGCAACCATACTTGACCAGGCGCAATGCTACCGAGCCTCCAAACTCTGTAGGCCGTGGCCTCGTTTGTTGGTCCTAGTTAAGAGCCTTTCCCCCCCGTCGCGTTACGCTCCACTCTGCCAAGTAAGTATCCTCACTCTCTTGCTCGGTGTCAGTAACTTGTCATTGCTCGTCTGTGTTCTTTGATCTCGTCATGACTTCCTATAACTTGCTTCGTGAGTATCAGAATCATATTGTGCCCCAGAGCTACAATGCTGGCTTCGTCATCCTCAGCTACATTGTCAGCCTGGTCGGTGCAGTCTCAAGTCTTGAGCTTATGAGCAGACGAACCGGCTTCAGAGGCCCATTCAATCAGTATGTTTACGTTTTTGTGATTCTTAAAGCCACATGTTATTTCTCTGAACCATCGCACTGACCAAATAAGCTTGTTACTCGTGAGCTCGGCCGTCACCATGGGCGGCGTAGCCATCTGGTGTATGGTGAGTAACGACAATATCTGTCTGGATCACATAGCCCTTGAATACTCACGGTCTGGTTTATCAACTAGCATTTCACTGGAAATAAAGCTATCCATCTTGCCAACGGAGAACCCGAGATGCAAGTAGCCTATTCGAAAGGCTTTACAGCTCTATCCTTCTTTATCCCTATCCTCTTCTTGCTGTCTGCATTTCTAGCAATCGGTACAAATAATGCTATTTCCTGGTGGAGAGTCATCGCTGGCGGCGTTCTCTGCGGCGTTTCTATCTGCGGTATGCACTATCTAGGGAACACATCTATTAAGAACTACACCTGTGTATATCAGCCCGCTTACGTCGTCGGATCCGCCATTATTGCCGTAGCTGCCAGCAACGTTGCCCTCCTTATGTTATTTGTCTTTAGGGCTATGTGGACAAATTCGTGGCGGAGACGAGCTATCTCGGCTGCGGTCCTTGCAAGTGCTGTATCAGGGATGCACTGGTGTGCCGCTGCTGGAACTCGTTATCGTTTCAGAGATGCCGAGTTAGAGGGCAACGAGTCACCTAAAGCTGCAACTGTTGTTGTGGCTATCTGTTTGGTCAGTAGGCATATTCAGTTGGCAATATGAAGGTATGGCTGATCCAGAATAGTCTCTCGGTGCCTTTTTTATCATTGCCATATCAACCATTATTCGCATAAGGAACCTGAGAAAGTCCGCCTTTCGAGCGCAGCAAATTACATTGGGAACAGCTGTCTTTGACAAAGACGGAAGGATTCTCGTCGACCCCGATGGATTAATTCCCAGTACTGTTATCACTGATTCATTTTTGGAAAAGGTAGATATATATACTCTGTCACATCCTGGATGGCACTCGGCTCACTTTGCCAGCATACCAAAGACGGATTTAGTATCAGACACCCAATCTTCCAGTGGATGTTCCTGGCATCAAGAAACTGGAGTATTATCTCGAGCCTTGTTGTCGGTATGAGGCAGCACGTGTTACAGTTGCCTCATGCCAGCACTCATAAAGACGGACTATGTGGCATTCAGCTAGTTAACGAGTATGGAGAGATGATTGAGCGTTACGACATCATTTTTAGGGAACTTTTCTGTCTTGCCGCAGCCGAGCTTGCAGACCGGTTCCATGAGGATTTGACCTCAGTAGGTATCTTGTGGGATGAGATTCTCCTTACAGGCCCAGTTGGCCAGTGGGTACGACCCCAGTCTCGCATGAGTATGAGCTCTCGTCTAAGTCTCTCTTGGGGAATGGGAGAGGGTCACAATGACAACCAAAGTGGCCCTGATATAGAGGAGGGTCTCAACGCTCGGCAGCAGGTCTTTGGACGCGGCTTGTTGCTGCTGTTGACTCGCCGTGTTGAGTCAGATCAGGACGCTGAGCGTTTTATGTCAGCTGGTTATCGTTTCGCCGAGCTTCATCAGGTCAGCAATATCATCAGGTCGGGCATGCAGATTCAGAGTGCCGAGTTTGAGACGAAACTCCGCTCCATGTCTACATACGCAGCCAAGCACAACGAGGCACCCTCAGGTGTTCATATAGGCTTCTTCGCCATCCGAGCCACTGTCAGATCCGGATTCGATATTCTGGTACAGAAAGATGCCCGAAATATTCTCCCATCCATGGCTCTTCCACTTAAAACACTCGAGAACTGGCATCTACAGTTCCTCAAGCGGTTTGGAAACATGTCAGTTTCCAAAATACTTCAAAATTTGAATGGGACGTCGGTGTGCCAAAGCGCTCAGGAGAGGGAGTTTGCGGCTCAACTATCAGAGACCATCAAAACCCTATGTGAATGGATTCAAGAGCCCCTCCTTGAAGATGCAGAACTCACGTCTACGATAGCCTGTGCACCCTGGCGAGACAATGAAGAACAGGGGCAATCGACCATGATTGTGATGCGGCTGATGATTCCCATCCACTCGGTTCTGTCAAGTCCCAACTGTGAATTTATACCTCTTAGCTTCTTCAAGTTACGCCAGGCGCCAGCACAATTCCAGCAACAGTTTATACAAGAAGTACAAAAAGGATTTCAGCACATTGTCAAGTTGACGGATAGTGGTGAAATATCGCAAGGCAGCGGATCCGGCTTCTCATTCAGGTTCTGGCCGTTTAGACGGCACAACCTTTCAGCGGTCAAAATAGTAAACCGCAATACAATGACAATGGTGAATGAACGACGACTCTTGTCCCCTGATTCAGCGAAATCCAGTTCGACCATCAATCTTAACCCGTCCGACCACGTCAATCAAATCCGGCCAATGACTTTGACGGAGGATCCGGGAATATGCCAAGCTCATGAAGATTCACGACCGGCCCGGCTGTCGTATGGAGGTGCCACTAGCTTTAAGGAGATCATGGTCAATGGTGAAGAGAGCAAACAGAAATCGGAGCAATGCACCGGATCCAATGGCTCAGGCAAGCTCACCATCACAGCTACTAACCTAAAGACGCCACCGGCAGTAGGCATTGAGCTCCAGGTGATAGGTGACTGTAAAACCAACGCGCAGGCGGTCCCACAGATCTCTAGCAAAGTCGGGCCTTGTAAGGGCCTAGTGAGCAATACGTCGTCGTTTGTGGATATTCTGTTTTTAGAAACTATTGAGCGTCGCTAGAAAGGGGCAGTAGGAGAGTCAAGAGGTTAATTACACTGGCGCAAAACCTGTAGATATCACCTAGGCAGATAAATAATAACAGCCAAGGAGTGCCTGAGTATCTTTATCTCGATCGGTAACAAAGAGTTAGCATTATATAGTTCAAAGACTTATCCCTAATATTGAAATTGACAAGGAATACTAACTATTACAGAAATGTTTCTTTTACAACCCGATTTTGCTAGGGGGAGCATTTCGTCCTGCCATACCAAATGTTGGATTGACTATCGCCTTCCATTTTCTCTGGCTGCTACGGACTTTCGATTGGGAAGCTATGGACGGATATAAAATGGTTACACGGTTTCTGACCTCGTAGCTAGGAGTAGCTCAGATGTCTTGGAGAGGAGGCGCGATGAGGACCATTCCACTCAGGAATCTCGGCATCTTTGTGGTTTCCTAACAAACTACGTAACCAGCTCAAATGGTAACATATATTCCTTCACACACTCTAGAATAATAGAAGGAACATGTACTAGCCCCAGACCTAGCATTTGTGAGACCAAGCCGCGATTCAAGGTTGCAGGAACGACCAGTTCATCCTTCCCTGTCTTGCTGAGCGCACCAAACGGGTTCAGAAGATAGCACAAGCAAGAAAGATAGGAGATTGACTAGCTCCTTACTGAGCCGACGAAAGTAACACACCCTCTTTTCCTCTCTTCCCAGAGCTCGGCTGATCAGGCAGGCTAAAGCTCAATTCTGTCTTTGTTATGGATAACATCTCATGGCACAATGAGAAAAGGACTAAATAGCCTTATGTAGATACCGATGGGAAGGTGCTGTCCTTGCCATCCACTTATGAGAACTCAATCCCCACGAAGACTCTTCTCCGGCTGTGGGTTAAGGTCGACGGCTCTAGACTATTCTTGCCATACCGAACTATCTGTAGAAGAGCGTAAGATGTTAGTAGTACATGAGATATACAACAAAATTCATTGGCAAAGCTAACAGAGACTCATGCTACTATTCATACACATAGGGTCACCGTCCACTGAACCCTATTGCCCATTTAAAGAAGGCACCAAACGATCCGTTGTTGTGCCTGACACCTGTCTCGAAGTGGCTGCAGACATTCCTGCGCCCTCAGAATCTTGTATATACTTGGCCTTATCGTCTGCAGAATCGTAAGCCAGGGTAAAGAGGTCGCGGCTCACGGTATGGTTGGTTTCCATACGGAGCTGAAAGTTCCCGTCGAGCGGGTTGACGGACCCAGAGCCGTCTTGGAGTGCGTCTCGTGAGATTTTGAAGGTGATTTGCCCTGTCATTTACGTGTTGGTATGATTTTCCATGAATCGCCATATTGGGCCTTGAGGTTGCATTGAAGGCGGTGGGACGGTATACACGTCAACTACGCCGTTCGGAATGTTTAAAGAAGATATTATGGTATATCTGATCGATAATATTGAGGTGAGGTTGGAAAGTCTAATTAAGAGGTATGCGGTGGAATCTATATGGTGACGGCTGAGCGGGCAATCCGGGGCTATATTTGTACTTTGCCCGTTCCTCAATTCAATCTCGTCTTTTGCATCCTATGTCGAGCCCTCCCGACTGGCCTATTAGTGAGAAGCCAGCCGACGATTTGAGCATTGTGACTGCTCTAATTTTGGATCCGCCAGTGAGATTGGAGCCATATGTGATGTGATGCCCACATTCTTGAGATCCATGTGTTGGTCGCCAAGCCGTTATCGGCACGGGGCGAATCTTCCGAGCCCTACACCGAAGTCAAGCCCCTTTGAGTGCTGTTTATGGCTTCTATCGCCCTGATACTGCTCGGCGGCGCCTTCGCGTGCTTGACTATCGCGTAAGTTCTACTGTGCTCTGTGTGGTCTCACGCGTGCTGACTGTCGGCGAAACTTACCGGTAATGGGACAGAACAGACTCTATCGCCAGGTCATCTCTGGTGATACCACCGAGTCGCAATATAAGAACGCTAAGCGCGTACCTCAGCTGCTTGAGAGGGAGAAACACTGGGTGCTACTTTCCAACGCTATTGTCAATGAGTCGCTACCTCCCTTGCTGGATCGGTTCCTTGGTGGAAGTATCGCCACCGTCGTTGGCAATATCTTCCTAATTGGTGTGTATTCCTACTAGTTTCTATTTTAACAGTGACGGTGCTAACGTGGAATGCAGCTATATTTGGTGAAATCGTTCTCCATTCCATCTATGTCCAGTATGGTCTCCCTATGGACGGATACATGCCCAAGCAGATCACGGCCCTCATATACCTTACGAACTTCTTTTCTGGGCCGGCTTCGAAGTTGATGGATACGATCCTCAGCGAGGGCCTCGGTACGATTTACGGGAAGAGTGGATTGAAAGCCCTCGTTACTTTGCATGCATCGCTGGGGAGATTCTCCGAGCGGTTAAACCAGGACGAAGTTACCATCACTACCGTTCTGGAACTGAAGAACAAGTAGAGGGCGACCATTTATGTGCGACGGGGATAGTGCTGTAAGATATTTATGTAAACTGGCCCTATGTGGATATCAAGGCGACCGCCCTTCTATCTTTAACAATAACATTCACTCACTCAACTAAAGAGCGCTAATAGTATCCTGGTAGAATGTAAATTGCCAATTATTAATTTAAGGTCAAAAGGCGGTCAGTTAGACCTCTTTAATTAGGTCTCGCAAGCAGCTTATCCCTTAGGAGGAAGTATATTACTACAGCCTTATAATTATATTATGTAATATATTTTAAGATATAATAAAACAGATTATATAAGTTGCCCTAATTATAATTTAATAATTTAAGTTTTTATGCCTTAGGGCTAAAAGTTATAAGCCCCCTTTCTTATAAGATAAACTTCTAATTTATACCTTTTAGGTTAAAAGTTTTAAGTGTTTTCCTTTTTATATAAATATAAATAATTATATTATTATTATTATTATTATTATTATTATTATTATTATTATTATTATTATTATTATTATTATTATTACTATTATAAAACTATTAACTACTTTATACCTTAGGGTGCAAGTATATATATAAACTTACTAGGGAGATACTATAATATGATACTATAGAGCCTACCTTTTACTCTACCTTTTAACTTATTTTAATGCTATACCTAAAGCTAACTTAACCCCTAGGACTTCTAGGAATAAAGGTTATAATAAAAGGCCTAAAAAACAATTTTACAATATTTTATACCTCTTAAATCGAATTATAGGGCTTAAATTAGTTATAATATAGCTTATAGTTATTTAATTATGCCCTGGTGGCTACTCTTTCCAGACTGTATTAAACTGTTCCTAACACCTAGAGAAAAAATAGCTATTAATTATCTTAGCTTAGATAGGTAAGAATTTAACTGTAGTCTTTCTCTCCCATTATTAACGCCGCATCAGCCTGGGCGAATCGGATATCAACTGATGAGTGATGGGATATTCCTATTCGGCGTTAAAGTAGGTGGCTGAATTATCCCAAAATGTCGTGAGCGGAGGAGTCTATAATCCCTATCAGATACATCGGTATCGAATTACCTGCGTGGCGTTGAGTGGCACAACTAACATGAGGCTTAGACCGGTCACAGGGACTTGGAGCGTTGAAGTCCATAGGCGACATATAGCCATAAGTCGTATAAGGGGTCAGCTCACTGTCGCTGGTGTATGGCTTCTGCTCAGTCGTGTTGCTAACTAGCGTTATCGGGGAAGGTATTATAGGCGTGACGGGAGTATTTAGGTAATTTGGGTGGGCATCAGTAGTAGTCATAGCTGGATAGGTCTTAGGGGAATCGTAGGGAGTGATAAACTTGTTATTGGGAGATGGATTTGTTAAGTGTGTGAGCTGGGAAAAGCTGTGGGAGCGAGGTTGGTCGTCGGGGCTGCCAGTGAAGAAGAGATTGTCAGTCGGATCCCCAGGAGGAATGAACTGGCTCTGAGAGATGACTAGCTTGGCGGGGGCAGCGGGCTGCGACTTGAAGGATCGCTTCGACTTGGTGGTCTCCTGGGCCTGCTTATCGGGCCCGGCAGGGTCAGCAGAGCTAGCACGGCGCTCAAGGTCCTCGAGGCGTCGCTTGAGTTTCTTGCCTATAAGCGGGCATTTATGTCAGTTATGGTTTGGAAACAGCTTTGGAATCCTCAGGAGCCAAGTCTTGGGAAGTCAGCCTCTCGGAGTTAGCGGAGAGAACGTACGGTAGTTACGCTGAGCAATGCGGTTTTGTATCCGTCGGCGCTCAGCAGTATCAGAGATCTTGGTCCAGTCCTCACCAGGGTTAGCAGATGCACTACTGGTACCCGAGTAACGTCTGCGAGGAGGAGCTGCCGTGGAGTGGAGTAGTGACATGAACATGGATATTGCGAAAGTGGTTGTAGTTGGTTGAGTAGAGGGTTTGAGTCAGCGTGTCGTCATGGCCTAGCAAGGAGCGGGCAAGGTGGGTGAGGTGGGCGAGAATACACGGCCTTATATGCCGACGGACATGGGGACGGCTTTGGTGAATGAGTAACAAACAGCGCCAGCCGAAGCGTACCTTTGATACAGCGGGATTTTAAGATAGTCGATAGTCTACTTATATACTGGGATATAAGGGTTATGGTAAGACACGAAGGGGATGGAGATGACAAAGACAGGACCGAGGATCCAATCTGTAGGCAGAGTCTGTGCTCCCCACAAAGCAGTCTGCCATTTCATTGCGGGCGGTATGAGTCATGAAGGGGCGTTTGATCTCAAGGAACGCTTATCTTCAAAAGATAAGAGAAGGAAGAACCCTGTAAGAGAAAGAGACAAGAGGCGTAATGAACTCAGATGGCAGGAATGCTGCCCAGTGCGGCTCAACATCGGACGACATGTGCCTGAGGCGTATTGGAGGGCCGTATAGTGGGATGAAGTTCTTTCCATCGGCAAAATCGACCTCTTGTAACACAATACTGTAGGAGTCGAAGGCGTTACTAAATGGCCTAAGTTACATGTGTCTGAGATAAGCATAGTTCTTTACACAGTATCCATCGCAGCCACCAGCAGATCAGACCGTCTTGGTCATGCGGCCCTAACAGCCTGTCATGGGTAAATTCCCCGAACCCCTCCTCAAGCTGACGCCTACGCCCTTAACTTTTGGCACATCTTGTGGCGCGAGTCAGTATCACATAGGTGAAGCATGTGCTTAAAACCTTAGCAGTTGGGATCGAAACATGTGAGACTGGCAGTGACAAGAAAGCCGCCCTGGTGGAAGGTTTCGGAATGGTGACCTCCCGTATGCTCAGTAATAGGCGGTGAGCAGCGAGCGAGCTGTGACACACGTAAACAGGGCGCGATAGAGAGGGTGGGTGAGCCCATTCACTGGTACCAGACACCCTTTCTGCGCTTTAATAGAATGTAGAGTCGGGTAAGTTAATGCTCGGTGCCTCCTAGCGCTTGCTTGTTGTATTCCAGAACTTGAAGCGAATTTCTAAAGGCTTGGCACGCACGCAGACACAAGAGGAGGCAGAAGCCATAAGGTTCACCTGTACTCATGGATGTACTTTCGTTCTCCTATTATATCGCAGCTACGTGACGCAAAGTCTGGAATGCAAAGGCCCATGCACCCACTCGCTAATCAGCGAGACAAGGAACGCTTTCAATCCGAATACATTGGGTCGCCCGGATACTTTAGTCCCCGACATACGGTTATTAGACAGCACGTATAAGACGATCAAACATAGAATGCCGCTCCTCGGTATGAGTAGAATCGATGTTTCCCAATAACGTTTTTGCATAGCCTTTGCATTCCTCCGTCGCGGAACGGAGGATGATGTATTTGGGTAATAGACCCGCTGGAGTTGTTTAGGAATACTGGTGTGAATGCTGCCCTTTCCCCCTCCTCAATGATTTGTCCATAAAATACGAACCAAGTGGGTCACGGTAAACACCGCGCTGGCTTCTCTCGTAAGCCACAACCTAATCATCAGTCTGTGGCTTACTTGAGCCTAAATAAGTAGTTGAGGGCAAGCAAAGATTACATGGCGGTCTCAGGTTTGCGTACGGGCCCTGATCAACGGGGTACCAAACTAGACGCAGCTTCTTACACGATAACTATGGATGTGGAGCTTCGCCTCTACCCGTCGGTGGTACGAACAATGCAGGCCTTTTGGAACGCAGGCCTTTGAGTTATGCCTCGATGCCGTCTTTGGCAATAAGAACCCTGAGTATTCGTGTTCATATCGCACGGCGTATTGCTGGATCGGAAACGCACGCGCTCATCATCAGTCGTGGACCTGTCCGTCTTCTGATATGCTATTGGTGAGAATGTGATTTAGCATGAGGAGAGTGAAAATGCAACGCTTATCCAACTCCGAAATCACTGTCGTTTCCTTAATTGTTGAAAATTCCATTACCATTCATACTGTAATAGATACTTTCCGCGGCGGCCTACTTTAGATTTTCGATACCGGGTTCCTCATTTGTTTATAGTTCCGCTGTATGCTTACCGCGCTATATGAAACTTCAATCGTATACTTAACCTACTGCCCTTTCACCAGTCCCTCCTCCAGACGCACCATCACCACGGACGTAACTCTTACGCTAATATTGAGACATGGCAAAAAAAATATCCCACTCAAAGTTGACCAGCTCCTCAGCTCCTTCTATTGTGATCAGATCAACTCTGCTGCATGTGTAGTATCGGCATAACTGCAGCTTAAAGCCCCGACGTGGCTTCTCTAGGTATTTTTAAGGCAGTTCCTCTTTTGCACTTACCAAAGCTAGTATGAAACACACCACCAGATCCATGCCTCTAATAAGCCCAAGACTTATTGGAGTCTTAGTTACTGCCGGGCTTGCACATGGTCAACGGGATCTTTATAGGAAAGTTCTTCTCTTTGGTGACGTTATCGACCTCGATATGCGGCGTATGTACCAGTGTTTTATTTAAGATTTCCGAAGCTAATTAAGATATCTCTTTACTATCGCCTCTTCAACCTTAGACCTACATTCATATTACCATGCTTTAGTAATACGTAAAAAGTCAAGTAAGGGTTACATTAATCTATTTAATGCTCATTACAGATGCCTCGGAGTTGCAACCGAAATAGCCCTATAAACTGATGATAATAAGTCAAAAAAAGGATAAAAGCTATCATCGTAAAATAACTTGTGCAATTTCGAAACATGATATTAACTTCATAAGCTCATATTGATCTTCTTGCTGGTAACCTGTGTGCGGCTAATCTGCCTTGGAAAAGCAAAATCTCTCCGTCACTCGTATCAAATGTCTTATCCGGCTCTCTACTTGATTGTTCCTGCTCTTCGTGCTCCTGCGCCACTGCAATAGAAAGAGAGTCCAGAAATAGAACTGGTTCTTCAACAGGAAAAGGGCTGATGTGGGGACCCGATGTCCCATGGCACTGCAAGGTTGTATATGCGCTCAAATTATGAGAGCACCTATCGCATAGCTTCTCTGCTGTAATGCGCGCAATATCTGCGCTAATACAAGAATTTCCTGTCTATTACATGCATTCGTCTTATTCGAGCTGCCTGGCCTTGATGCTCGTAGATGTTAGGCATCCTCTAAGGGAAATATACATTTTGGTGAGATAGGCAAACTTATATATTAGTCAGATACTCGTTAAATAAGTAAGGATAGAGCTTGCATAGAGGTTTACTGGAACCAGTAAACTTCCAACGGTTGAATAATCGCTCAGGCCGTATCCTTACTTCTGTGTTTCCAGCCAGTTATGCAGAAGTACTTCTGCATGCATAATTAGCTTTGAGTCTTTGCACTATAATTTCGTAATCTTGCCGTCAAAATTGTGGACTGAAAGGTGTTGTAGTTATTCCCTCAGGAGATCAAGAGAATGATTATTGCTGGTTATTCTCCTGAAAACTTGCTTAGCTATTGAAGGCCTGCCCTTGAGAACTCCAGGGCTTTCAGAGCTAGATGGTATCATGCAGACTTGAAATTTTGAGAACAGCTGAGGCCAAACCTTTGAAACTGAAAGTATTATATCTACTGCCCGTTTATAGGATTGTAGCCGTTCTACAAACGTGAATAAATTCTAACCAATATATTGTCGACTCCAAATCTTCTCCACGAGTCAGAAGAGCTCTGATACGATGGAAGTTGTCAGACCCTAAAAGTCAACCTAGGGAGCTAATCAAGTCATGTAAGCGGAATGATCGACTTGATGAAAATTATGTTAGCTAACGATGTGCCTATTCTCGATGGTCAACTTGAGTGACTGGCCAAGTGGTTTTAACTCGTTTGAATTTGTGTCATCCATAGATAATCAAAACTTGAGCTTCCCAAGAAGATGCGAAAGTTCGGCTCCAACCAATTTGTCTCTAGACCTGTAAGCTCCTGCGATTGAGGTCGCCAATGGTACTTACTATCATCAGCAGCTTCTCGCTGGCAAGCGCCTAGACAATTCTGCAGATGATCATTGAAAGATCTTAAATAACTCTTCACTCGACACTCAGATAGTTTTAGCGCCGCACCCAAAGCCTCAGTGCGTATCTGATCATCTGTGTTTGTGAATTTACCAGGACGCGGTTCAAAAAGGTAAAGGATTTGAGTTATATCGAACTGAATCTTCTCGAATGAGTCTTGCCGCATTGGTTGAAGCCAAACACGTATTGGACACGATCAGGAAGCTGTAGCACGGTGCAAGCTGAGATTGTTGAACCCCGAGGTTATGTACAACAGAGAAACGACAGTTTTGATACAAAATCTTGGAAGAGAGGCTGGAGGCCAGTTGATGCATTAAACCTTGGGCCTCCTGCAAATCTTCGAAATGGGCACATTGCCGTTAGACATGCAAGAAAAAGAAGCGATATGTAAAAGCGTTTTACGAGCGCCGGATCCAAAGGGATAGTTGCTGGGAGCTGATTGCCTACATGTAATGTTAAGATTAATGCATAGAGACTGGCATTTGGTCGATTTCCCTACCTATACTTGAAGTCTGGCTGCTTGTTGCTTGTTAGACCTAGTAAGTCTTTTTCGTGAGTAACGAAAAACTTTATTGGCAGCTAGATTAATTTTAAGGTGGTTATGATTTGCAATGTGTTTTAACAGCCTAGGACTTTATTGACAGAAGGAAAGATAAAAACAGGTGAAGGCTAAGCGTAGTCGGCCTCCGACATTTCGTGGCTTGAAACAAAGCGAGTAATTGGATAATAATAAGGCCAAACTGTTACCATTGGTCCCCGTAAGAGCGCTATAAGGCTCTATAAGGCAGCTGTAGCACACCTATGATTGCTTGCATAGCGATTATGGCCCGATCTTTTGCCCTGTGGCTTAACGGCTTGTGCAACCGTTACACAAACCGGTTGCAGCTATAAAAGCCCCTCAGCACAGGTTAACTATACAGTTCTTGATGGTAGGTTCCTAACTACTTAACGATGAAAGCACAGGGCCCTCGGGCGTTTAATAACTGTAATAAAGTGCTTAATAGAGTGACTGCAAGCAATAAGAATGTAATATAGTTATAACCTTAATATAGTAGAGGTATTATATA
>PVQB02000895.1:0-34595 GCA_002980475.2 Fusarium beomiforme | reverse complement strand
GATATCCAGGTCGGGGTGTGGCCTAGAGCTTCCCCCAATTTTTTTTTCACTTGACGACTTTTTGGTGGGCCAGTCGTTCAACAATCGGCTCCTCCCTCGCAAGTCGGTTACAGTCGTGATTACCTATTCGTACGGGCCATCCGCATCCATTGATTGTTTGGTTTGATCCTTCAGCTCTGTCTCTTCTCTAATTCCTCCCATTGCTTCACGCTGGTAGGCAGAACGAATTTATCACCCTTGGCCTTCATATTCATAGACTCTCCGGCCACTTTCTGCCTCCATCAACATCCTCCTTCCCCCTCCTCCCCTTCTTTCTACCTCCCCGCCAGCTGCATTTCTTCAGCTTGGGAGTTTCTTACGACGTTTCCATCTTCTCTTTACCTTGGGGTTAAGCGGGCCCCTAGTATATTCACCGTCAATTCGACCATCGTCTTGCACCAATTCTAGGTTGCAATAGCCAATTCGCCCTTTTCGAGATACCCCTTCTTTCAAATCCTCCCACGACCTAATACCGCCAAAATGCGTCCCGAAGTTGAGCAAGAGCTTGCTCACACGCTGCTCGTTGAATTGCTCGCATACCAATTTGCTTCTCCTGTTAGATGGATTGAGACTCAGGATGTGTTCCTTGGCGAGAGGACCGCTGAACGAGTCGTGGAAATTGGTCCCGCCGATACTCTCGGTGTCATGGCTAAACGAACCTTGAAGTCCAAGTATGAAGCCTACGATGCCGCCAAGTCCGTTCAGCGAAATATTCTTTGCTACAACAAAGACGCCAAAGAGATCTACTATGATGTTGATCCCGTGGAAGAGGAGCCTGAACCAGCGGCTGCTTCTTCGAGTAATGCCCCTGCTGCCCCTGCGGCTGCTACTGCCGCCCCCGTTGCTGCTGCCGCTCCCGCACCCAGTTCTGGCCCTGTTGCTCAGGTTGCCGATGAGCCTGTCCAGGCCGTCGACATTGTTCGCGCTCTCATTGCGCAGAAGCTCAAGAAACCTCTGCTTGAGGTTCCTCTTAGCAAGGCCATTAAGGACCTTGTCGGTGGTAAGTCGGACCAAAATCGTTGTGAACAGGCAAAAATTTAACAATAGTTCTTTCATAGGCAAATCCACTCTTCAGAACGAGATTCTCGGTGATCTTGGAAAAGAGTTCGGTTCCACCCCTGAGAAGCCCGAAGACACACCTCTCGATGAGCTTGGTGCATCCATGCAAGCCACCTTCGATGGCAATTTGGGCAAGCAATCGCTGTCCTTGATTGCCCGACTTATCTCCTCCAAGATGCCTGGTGGATTCAACATCACAGCCGCCCGAAAATACCTCGAGAGCCGATGGGGTCTTGGACCCGGCCGACAAGATGGTGCCCTGCTTCTCGCCCTCACAATGGAGCCTCCCGCCCGGTTGGGCTCTGAGGGCGATGCTAAAGCCTTCTTCGACAGCGTTGCCAACAAGTATGCTACCAACGCCGGCATCAGCCTGTCTACAGCTGCCGCGGCTGGCCCCGCTGGCGGTTCTACTGGTGGCATGATGATGGATCCTGCTGCCATTGATGCCCTCACTAAGGATCAACGTGCCCTCTTCAAGCAACAACTAGAGCTTCTCGCTCGCTACCTCAAGATCGACCTCCGTGAGGGTGAGAAGGCTCACCTCAATTCCCAGAAGTCTGAGAAGGTCCTGCAAGCTCAGCTTGATCTCTGGACTGCCGAGCATGGTGATTTCTATGCCTCTGGTATCGAGCCTGTCTTCACTCCCCTCAAAGCCCGAACTTATGATTCCTCTTGGAACTGGGCTCGCCAAGACGCTCTTAGCATGTACTTTGACATCATCTTCGGCCGTCTCCAGGCCGTCGATCGTGAGATTGTTAGCCAGTGCATTCGTCTCATGAACCGATCCAATCCCAAGCTCCTTGACTTTATGCAGTACCACATCGACAACTGCCCCACCGAACGAGGCGAGACATACAAGCTTGCTCAGGAGCTCGGACAGCAGCTTATTGAGAATTGCAAGGAGGTTCTTGACGTCGCTCCTGTATACAAGGACGTTTCTCTTCCCACTGGTCCCAGGACAACAGTCGACGCCCGAGGCAACCTAAACTACGAGGAAGTACCTCGTGCTAGCTGCCGCAAGCTGGAGCACTATGTCCAGCAGATGGCTGAGGGTGGCAAGATCTCGGAGTACGGCAACCGCACCAAGGTCCAGAGCGATCTTTCTCGCATCTACAGGCTCATCAAGCAGCAGCATAAACTGTCTAAGACTTCTCAGCTTGAGATCAAGAGCCTGTATGGTGAAGTCCTTCGCTCGCTTGCCATGAATGAGAGCCAGATTCTCCCCAAGGACAACAAGGGCCGAAAGGTTCTGAAGAACAGCCAGAGCAAGGGTAAGGTTGAGACCATCCCCTTCCTTCACCTCAAGAAGAAGGGTCTCCACGGCTGGGACTACAGCAAGAAACTCACTGGCGTGTACCTCAACTGCCTTGAGGATGCTGCGAAGTCTGGTGTTACCTTCCAGGACAAGTACGTTCTCATGACTGGTGCCGGTGCCGGTTCTATCGGTGCTGAGGTTCTCCAGGGACTCATCAGCGGTGGCGCTAAGGTCATCGTTACCACCAGTCGCTTCTCCCGCGAGGTCACCGAGTACTACCAGGCCATGTACACCCGCTATGGCTCTCGTGGCTCTCAGATTGTCGTTGTTCCCTTTAACCAGGGTAGCAAGCAAGATGTTGAGGCACTGGTCGAATACATCTACGATACGAAGGAGGGTCTTGGCTGGGATCTTGACTTCATTGTTCCGTTCGCTGCTATTCCTGAGAATGGCCGTGAGATTGACAGCATTGATTCCAAGTCTGAGCTTGCTCACCGTATCATGTTGACCAACCTTATCCGTCTTCTTGGATGCGTCAAGGCCCAGAAGACCGAGCGTGGCTTTGAGACCCGGCCCGCTCAAGTTGTTTTGCCCTTATCCCCCAACCACGGTACCTTTGGTAACGATGGTCTCTACTCTGAGTCTAAGCTTGGTCTCGAGACTCTTTTCAACCGGTGGCACTCAGAGAGCTGGGCCAACTACCTCACTATTTGTGGTGCGGTCATCGGTTGGACCCGAGGAACTGGTCTCATGTCCGGTAACAACATCGTTGCCGAGGGCGTTGAGGCTTTTGGTGTCCGCACTTTCTCCCAGCAGGAGATGGCCTTCAACCTTCTTGGTCTCATGTCTCCCACTTTGGTTGACTTGTGCCAGAATGAGCCTGTCTTTGCTGACCTCAATGGTGGTCTGCAATTCATTCCAAACCTCAACGAAACTATGACCAAGCTCCGTAAGGACATCATGGAGACTAGTGAGATGCGCCGTGCCGTTGCCAAGGAGAGCGCTATTGAGAACACCATTGTCAACGGTGCTGCCTCCGAGGTTCTTTACAAGAAGAAGACGATTGATCCTCGTGCCAACATCAAGCTCGACTTCCCCAACCGACCTGACTGGAAGACCGAGATTGAGCCTCTCAATGAGAACCTTAAGGGCATGGTTGACCTTGAGAAGGTCGTCGTTGTCACTGGTTTTGCTGAAGTTGGTCCTTGGGGTAACTCTCGTACTCGATGGGAGATGGAGGCCTACGGTGAATTCTCTCTTGAGGGCTGCGTCGAGATGGCTTGGATCATGGGTCTCATCAAGAACCACAACGGTGTTATCAAGGGCAAGCCTTACTCTGGCTGGGTCGACGCCAAGACTGGCGAGCCCGTTGACGATAAGGATGTGAAGCCCAAGTATGAGAAATTTATTCTTGAGCACTCTGGTATCCGTCTGATCGAGCCTGAGCTGTTTGACGGCTACGACCCCAATAAGAAGCAGCTGCTTCATGAGGTTGTCATCGAGGAGGATCTTGAGCCTTTCGAAGCTTCTAAAGAGACTGCTGAGGAGTTCAAGCGTGAGCACGGAGACAAGGTTGAGGTCTTTGAGATCCCCGACAGCGGCGAGTACATTATTCGCCTCCGGAAGGGTGCTTCTCTCTGGATCCCCAAGGCTCTTCGCTTCGATCGCCTTGTTGCTGGTCAGATCCCCACTGGCTGGGACCCAAAGCGATATGGTGTTCCTGAGGACATCGTCTCTCAGGTTGATCCTGTGACCCTGTTCCTCCTCGTCTCTACTGCTGAGGCCCTCCTTTCTTCTGGTATCACCGATCCCTATGAGTTCTACAAGTATGTTCACGTCTCCGAAGTTGGTAACTGTGTTGGTTCTGGTATGGGTGGTGCCGCTGCTCTCCGCGACATGCACCGCACTCGCTTTCTCGACCAGCCCGTGCAGAACGATATTCTCCAGGAGTCTTTCATCAACACCATGGCTGCCTGGGTTAACATGTTGTTGATGTCCTCTTCCGGACCAATCAAGACCCCTGTCGGTGCTTGTGCTACCGCTGTTGAGTCTATTGACACTGGTTATGAGACCATCATGGAGGGCAAGGCTCGTGTCTGCTTTGTCGGTGGTTTCGATGATCTCGGTGAGGAAGGTTCTTACGAGTTCGCCAACATGAAGGCCACTAGCAACACCGTTGATGAGTTTGCTCACGGACGTACTCCTAAGGAAATGTCTCGTCCTACCACTACTACCCGAAATGGATTCATGGAGTCTCAGGGCTGTGGTATCCAGATCATCATGACTGCTAAGCTTGCTCTTGACATGGGTGTCCCTATCCACGGTATTGTTGCTCTGACCACTACTGCTTCTGACAAGATTGGCCGTTCCGTTCCCGCTCCTGGACAGGGTGTTCTCACCACTGCCCGTGAGAACCCTGGCAAGTTCCCTTCGCCTCTTCTGGACATCAACTACCGACGTCGACAGATCGAGCGCCGCAAGAAGACCATCAAGCAATGGCAAGAGTCCGAGCTTGAGTACGTTCATGACGAGATTGATGCCATGAAGGCCCAGGGTGCTTCCTTTGATGAGAAGGAGTATGCTGCGGACCGCTTCGCTCACATTGAGAAGGAGGCTGCGCGACAGGAGAAGGAGCTTCTCCGCAGTATGGGCAACAACTTCTGGAAGAGCGATCCTAGCATCGCTCCTCTCCGTGGTGCCCTTGCCACCTGGGGTCTTACTGTTGACGATATTGGTGTCGCCTCTTTCCACGGAACTTCCACCAAGGCCAACGATAAGAACGAGTCTAATGTCATCTGCCAACAGCTACGCCACCTTGGCCGAAAGAAGGGTAACGCCGTCTTGGGTATCTTCCAGAAGTACCTCACTGGTCACCCCAAGGGTGCTGCCGGTGCTTGGATGATGAACGGATGTCTCCAGGTCCTCGACACTGGTCTTGTTCCTGGTAACCGCAATGCCGATAACGTTGACCCAGTCATGGAGCAGTATGATCTTATCGTCTACCCCAGCCGCAGCATCCAGACCGATGGTGTCAAGGCCTTCTCTGTTACCTCTTTCGGTTTCGGACAGAAGGGTGCTCAGGCCATTGGTGTCCATCCCAAGTACCTGTTCGCTACTCTCGACGAGAAGACCTACGCTGAGTACTGCGCCAAGGTCGATGCGCGCCAGAAGAAGGCTTACCGATACTTCCACGATGGTTTCATCAACAACAAGCTGTTCGTCGCCAAGAACAACTCTCCTTACTCTGATGACCAGCTCAGCAAGGTTCTTCTCAACCCTGATGCTCGTGTCTCCGAGGACAAGAAGTCATCTGAGCTCAAGTATGCCTCAGACTTCATGAAGAAGTCGGAGAAGGTTGTTTCATCGGCCAAGGCCAAGGAGACTGAGCAGGTCATGGAGGCTCTGGCTCTCAAGGTCACCAACAAGAACAGCCAGGTTGGTGTTGATGTTGAGGACATTTCTGCCGTCAACATTGACAACGACACTTTCGTTGAGCGTAACTTCACCGCTAACGAGATCTCCTACTGCCGCCAGGCTCCTAGCCCCCGGAGCTCTTTCGCTGGTCGCTGGAGTGCCAAGGAGGCTGTCTTCAAGTCTCTGGGCGTCGCTAGCCAAGGTGCTGGTGCTGCTATGAAGGATATTGAGATAATTAAGGGAGAGAACGGTGCCCCCACTGTTTCTGTAAGTCATTCTGCTATCAAGTAGACTATGCAAGCCGCTAACAATTCATAGCTTCATGGTGAGGCTGCTGCTGCCGCAAAGAAGGCTGGTGTGAAGGATATTACTTTGTCCATCTCACACTCTGACAGCCAGGCTATCGCCGTGGCTGTTGCTAACTTCTAAGTGCTTGCAATGAGAAAGGACGGTTTGTACGGGTTACACTTGGACTTTATAATGGGCGTTTGATGAACCTATGTTTCGATATAATGCCTTACTCTTTTGATGACAGATATATGTTGGTGGCTACAGTCGATAATACTGGGCCTATGGTGTTGATAGAACTTGGAGTGGACTTCGCTGGGTAAATCATTTTTACGCATGAAATAGACAATTGTTAAAGTTAAAATTTGCGGACGCTCCTCATCATGATCAATCTGTTTAAATAGTCGGTGTTTATAAGTAATGACTTGGGTCGGCGGTGGTCCGGGTTTGTGGTCGTCTCCGTGACCATATCCTGCGCAGTGAGGTATAAGAGGCTTGCGGTAAGAATGGGCCGGCCGACCGGCTAAAGCTCAGTCTGGGTAGTAGACATGAGTTCTATAATATTTTCGGCTCCTCGCGGATCATACTCAGGTATACAATGTTTAGCCAGTCGAAGTGCTGCCTAGACATATACGCACATAAGACTAAAAGTAGAGGCTCATCTCAAGGCGAATTCAAGACACACGCCAGTTATTGTTGATTCATGGGGTTGATTCTTCTTCCCAGCTTATTTAGAGTTCATCCTGAAGCTCTGCCGCCCGTTTATAGGACCGCAACCAAGCTGGTAGCTGAGATATCGGTGTGGCAATACCAGAGGATCAGCATTCCTCCTCTTTGCTTTGGTATCCGACTCTCTCGTATCTTGTAGGGTCTTGTCGTGAGACCTAGAGCCGGTGATTCGACGCGCAGATATTATCGCTTCCATGCAATAACCTTATTGACCTCGGCCTCGTCCTCGGCCTCTTCCACCACGACCACGTCCTCGATCGCCACGTCCACCGTGATCTCCCCTTGATTGCCCTCCTCTGCCACCTCGGAAACCGCCCTGCTGGCCCTTCTGTGACTCGCTGACCTGGTCGATAATCTCGTCGGGCACTCTCAGATATTTGATCTGCCGCTAGTTAGTCTCCCTTTCTGGATCGGCAGGAGGTAGGGCGCTCGAAGCATACATTATTTCCCTTAACATAGACCTCAGGCAACCGCACAAATCGATCGCCTTCCTGTACCAAACCTATTAGCATATTCTCTCCGAAACCATCGCGGCTATGACTTGAGCGCATACCGGACTCGTTTGTACCACCTCTTTGAGTGTGAGGTTCATCCACGTATCGCACGAAACCAGATGTCCGTTGAGGGTCTCGCCATTCTTGAGCTCGACGAGCATGGGGTGGCCCTGTGCCGCGTTAAGTAGGCCGAGGGGTAGCTATTCAATGTCAGCTTCTGCCACGCGGATGTTCTGCACCGAGGATAAGGGGAGAAGTAGGGGCAGTTAGCCCATTGGGATTATGCGAACGCACCATGTTGTCAGTTGTCGCGCTGTAGCTATGGGATGGATGATGCGCGTGCTGGAAACACAACGTTGAGAATGGAACAACTCAGTGGAGCGCGGCTGTTCGGTGAGTTCAAGGTGAGAGCGCCTGTGAGCGTCTAACACCTCGCAAAATGCATAGCCCCGGTTAGTGAAAGTAGTTGTCTGGGAAAAACGGAAGGCTTCCGCTAGGTATGCAAGGTACAGATTTAATTTGATTATTGAAAGGATATTCTCAACATCGACATTGGCAGCATAATTCTACGGCCAGAATGCCTTGTCCGCGACTAGCGTACAATGGGCTACGTCGCTGCCTTTTCCAAGTAAAATACAGGCGCCCTTCTTCTAAAACCCTGAGCTCGGCAGGGTTAAGACAATGGCCTCACCACTTGAATACTGTGCAATATCGCCGATATGGTACCAACATAACTGACGGCCAAAAAACGCCAGATTCCCACGATAAAGATGAATTGTTGGGATCGCTTGATACACTTGACATTATGGTGTCTTTGGGCAGCAGAGCCAAGGACTCTAAAGAAGAGGCTGAAGGATTGAGTGCATTTTCTGAGGAATATCAGCACAAACTAGCTCAACAACAGAGCACACAAACAACTCAACATGTTGATCAACAAACCGATGAACAAGCTGTGCCACAAGCCCGAAATCCAGCCCTGGGTAAGGTATTGCCCAACCTGGACGCAGTATCAACGCCATTGATGATTGATGCTCTCAGAAGATTACGAGAGCCACGACAAAAGGGCAATTCTGACCTCCCCAAGAACAGGCATAGGAGAATTCTCCATATTGTCAGATATCTTCTAAAACACCGGAAATACCCCGTTGATTCTCTAATTTATGAGAGTTTGATGGCTGCTATGGCTGATCCGCAGGGGTCAAGCGTGGGTGTTAGTAAATTGTTACAGGACATGAAGTTTCACAACTTACCGCTTACTGCGGATGTATACTACCTCGCTCTTGAAGCTCTCAGCGTACACCCCGATTACATCCTGCGACAAGAGGTTATCCAGATGATGGCGCAACACTGGGTCGAATTCACCATGTCTGCGAAGCAAAACATTGCAGTAGCGATGCTCAGGGAAGGCCAGTTTGAATTGGCCATGGATAAACTCACACAGCTGTTGAAAGACCCAGGACACGTGGATCTTTGGGTCTACGACATTTTTATTCTTGAGTTTGGCAGAGAAGGCTTCTATGATGAGATGCTTCATATACTCAAGAAGAGAAGATTTGCTCATGGCTCGGACGCCCCTTTCAGAAGTATTCAGTTGATGGCCTTGGATATGTTCAGCCAGGGCTTCCATCATCAAGGAACAGATTTTCTATGGCGAGCTGTTGTCAACACCCCGATTCTTAGCCCTTCTACTGGTATCATTGAAAATGTTCTGGCAACTGGGGCAAGACACGGCGACACTGAACTCGCTAGTCAAGCTCTCAAGAAGCTGACGAGTCGTGGCAAGACTGGTCAGCAGCATAATGATGCTCTCGTTGAGGCATTCGCTAATGCTGGAAATGTGACTGGTGCGCTTGAGGTTTTGAATATGCAGCAGAACAGTGGACGGCTATTTGATCGCGGAACAACAAGGCCTATTCTTCGGGCTTTGCTCAAGAACCGGGACCTCATTAACGGCGCCGTCGCTGCTATTCGAGCCATGCACAAAGAGGGCCATGTTCCTTTGGAAGCACTTATGGTTACGGTAGAGGCTCTGGCTCAAACTCGAACTTCAGAAGCTGCTATGCCCCTATTCAATGATACATACTTCCTCACTGGGAGAAATCCTCGATTGACTGACTTTGGGCCTTTGCTTCGTTATGCTGCTAAGACAGAGACGCAGTACGAGCTTGCAATGGCTTACAATTCCGAGCTTGCCAAGATTGACATCTCCCCAGTGTCAACAGGGAAGAAGTCTGGACAAAATCCAGACAGTAACAATGCCACGATTCCTAAGACGTGGATGGACCAAGTTGATGCGGGGCCTGCATTTGACGTGATAATCCCAGCCTGCGCCAAGAAGGGCGACTTTGAGTTGGCATTCAAGTTTATCGAGCATGCCAGGAATGCAGTGCCTGATTACCCTGTATGGAGGTCTGCAGAGTGGGTTGAGCCATTCGTCAAGCTAGCCCTTGCTGCAGAACATCCTGCAGTGTGGGAGATTGTTGACCTATTAGACCAGGGCGACGATGCGCCAGCCGTGATGATACGAAAGGAGCTTCGGCGACAACGCCTTGAGAAGAGAGAGAACAGTTGATAAGGCGCTATATTGCATGAGTTAATAGCTATAAGCTGGAGAGTGAGATTCGCCGGCAGAAACTGAGCTTGAAAGAGACTATTACGTTGCATTATCGTCTATCATCAAGTCGCGCTCTAGGGTTCAGCATTAAGCGAGGTTGCGCCTGTCAACTAGCTACTGTGCGTTTCTGGGCCTATCGTCAAGCAGGCCAACGGCTTTGGATGAGCGTCAATGACGTGACGAACATAATAATGCGGCCACCCTCAGCTGCATGTCTGGCCTTGAAATGTCACTACAGTAAGCAGGGTCCCGGGGTATCCGGTGCATTGGGATTAAAGCTTGTCTATGATTCCTATCCGGCTGGGTAGCGGGTGTCGATCGCCGAACAGCTTGGGGCGTTTCGGTATCAGTCAGTGAGATATAAGGTCCTATCAGCACATGAAAAGTCGTTGGCCGTAATGGTGTGAAGGACTCAGAGATTGTTGGGGTATATAAGAAGAGAAGAGTTCGGCCGAAAAAAGGACAAATTCGGTGAGTCACAACAACTGAGATATGCATGCATTCAATCTATATTTGAAAGGAACAAGATTAATCTTGAAGTTGGTCCGTGGTGATTGATATTCCGCTGGGTCTCGGCATTCAATGACAATTGAGGCTCCTCGACCGGGGAGACGTCACACCGAGGGTGATTAATCCAGGGGCCTCTAAGCTTATGATTGGATGATCTTAGCACCACGTCCCCGGGACGATTGCTAAGCTTTTGACGGCAGATGGTGGAGGGTCTCACTTGTTTTGGGTCGTTAGTGCTGATCTTTGGGCACAAGACATGTTCTGATTTTTTCTCCCATTTGCTGAGTAAAACTCTGAGCTGGCGGGTTCTTGTAGCTTACCGCTGAGGTGAGAGACATGCGTAAGAGGGAGAGGCAGGGAGATATAGGCTGAGATTTAGAGATGAAAGACAATAAGCAACCAAGATGTGTATATCTTCGTGTTAGTGCTCACAGATCTACAAAAGTTTGAGAAAAAACTGCCGAACATCCGGATCTAGATGACGACAGATAGATTCAGTCTCTGGATGGTCATCAATCTTACTACCGGTAGCTACCAAAACAAAGACATGCCAGCTTCAGAAACTCACCTGAAATGGAGGAAATCTGAGTCAATTCGCAATAAACACACGCGCTAATGTGCAGATTCCTACAGCATTACAGTGTAAGTGCTCACGCAGATAAGCAAAGCTTTACCCCCGGTGATAAAAGCTAATCCTAGATGTCAGCCCTAAACTCCGCTTAGGTCCAGACTAGTCCAAAACATGCAGCACATTGATCACCTCCAGGGGAGTAATGTAGGCCGAGCACCGAGCAGGGATTGGTAATAATGTCAGGCATGTTAGTCCGGAAGTGGCTTACAGAGTTATGCTGGCTCGTATGGGCACTATCAAAGACATGTGGAAGGGCGAAGATAGTATTACAACATGCTGGGTGACTAACTCCGGATTGCTAAGCTCCGTGGTGTAAGAGCTTGTATAGGACCAGGAGAGTGGGATGCGATATGGGTATAAGACGAGTGCATATCTCTGTAGATTTGAACTTCAGATCTCAGTTAGCATAATAAGCTTAAAGAGAACCCTTTCCTCTCGGCAGTTCCTCTATATACTTCTAGTACAGTCACATCGATAAGAGGATATCCGTCAATATGTCAGACCTTATCAGAGATGCTCCCTTGGGGCAACTGATCCGCTTTATCACCCGCAACAAATATCTCCAATACCCTGAAGAGAAGCCCGATTTCAAACTCCCCGAGTCCTGGGTTGCAGTTATAAACAATCCCGATGCCATTATTGAAGAGTCTTCTCCCAATGCCAATACAGTCCTCACGGGTACAGCTCTCGCATCGTCTGCTTCATCTACTGTTGCAGCAGAAGAAGATCCCAAGCTCAGGACCGAGAATGAGAAAGGCGAGAAGAACAATGAGGACGACGATATCGAGCGCGCTGATCCTCAGCCTATGAGACTTCATCGGTCGCGATCCCCCCAAGAAACACAAGCCTACACCGTCGACAGGCTCGAAGCAGATGAAGAGCACGATGTCGAAAAAGTCAAGTCTATCCCCGTTGTCCCCAAGCGGACAAAGGATGGTTCTATCCTTGTCGATTGGTACTATAGCGATGATAACGAGAATCCTCACAACTGGACTAACAACCGCCGCTTGGGTGTGTCTCTGATCATCTGTCTGTACACCTTCGTCGTCTATACATCATCTGCGATCTATACCTCATCGACTGAAGGTGTGATGCATGCCTTTGGAGTTAGTCAACTCAAAGCTACGCTTGGTCTCTCGCTATATGTCTTGGGATATGGTATTGGTCCTTTGGTTTTCTCCCCCCTGAGTGAGATTCCTCGCATTGGAAGAAACCCTGTTTACATCGTTACCATGTTTCTTTTTGTCATAATCTCTATCCCTACAGCACTAGTCAAGAACTATCCCGGTCTTATGGTTCTAAGATTCCTCCAGGGTTTCTTCGGTTCGCCTTGCCTGGCATCCGGTGGTGCTTCTCTGGGAGATATCTACAGTCTCATGGCCCTCCCCTATGCCATGATGGCCTGGGTATCGGCTGCTTACTGTGGTCGTAAGTCACCAATTTTCCCTCCCCGTAATTCAATCTAAGCTAACATATTCAGCTGCTCTTGGTCCTCTTTTGAGTGGTTTCGCCGTCCCTGCCAAGAACTGGCGCTGGTCTCTATACGAGAGTATCTGGGCCTCAGCCCCTATCTTCATCCTCATGTTTCTTCTCCTTCCCGAGACAAGTGGCGCCAACATTCTTCTCCGCCGCGCTGAGCGTCTTCGAAAGCTCACCGGTAACCAACGCTTCATGTCTCAGAGTGAGATTGACCAGCGACACATGAAGGTTTCTGCCATTGCTGTCGATGCCCTCATCAAGCCCATGGAGATCACTATTAAGGATCCTGCTGTGCTGTTCGTGCAGGTTTACACCGCCATTATCTATGGTATCTACTATTCATGTAAGTTCCTGCCACTATATAACTTGTATCTGTCCTAACTAACTCTGCTTAGTCTTTGAGGTCTTCCCCCGTGTCTACCCAGTCTACTATAACATGAACTTGGGTCAAATCGGTCTCGTTTTCCTCTGCGTTCTCGTCTCTTGTATGATCGGTGTAGGCGTCTATGTCTCCTACCTCTACTTCTATATGGACCCTCGCATTGCCAAGCGTGGTTGGCCCATACAAGAAAGCCGTCTTGTCCCAGCTCTCCCTGCCTCCATTGGCCCTACCATTGGCTTGTTCCTCTTTGCCTGGACAGCTCGAGCTTCTATCCACTGGATTGTTCCAACTATTGGCATCACCATCTATGGTGCAACTGTCTTTGTTGTTATGCAGTGTATCTTTGTGTACATTCCTCTCAGCTACCCCATGTACGCTGCCAGTCTCTTCGCAGCTAATGACTTCTTCCGAAGTGCTCTGGCTTGTGGTAGTGTTCTTTTCGCCCAACCCCTATTCGACAACCTCGGTGTTGCTAAAGGTACGAGTCTCCTCGGTGGGCTGAGTGTTATTGGCATTATTGGTATTTGGCTGCTGTACTTTTACGGTGGCAAGCTACGATCCCTCAGCAAGTTTGCTATTTCAGACCATGTTGAGTAGACATATCCTGATACCTCATAAACTCGATCACCCTTTTTTGGATAGCTTACTAGATTACTCTGTTCGACATAACAAAAGGCTGGGATATATAATGTGATGGAAATACCAGGGAATTCGTTGGAAGTTGAGGGGAATCCATTTTTTCAAGTTGAAGTTAATGATAAGTTGACTAGCACATAATGATGATTCAAGTAATGTCATACTAAAAAAAAAAAAAAAAAATGACTCACATACATCAGTTTGGAATAAACGCTGTGATTTGTAATTCTCAATTGTCTGACATTGCTGGGTATCTCTAGACATGAATGCAATAACTTGAATCCTGCCCATGCTGGGATCATTTCACTAAGTAAACCGATTCACCAAGCCCCGTCCATAGCAACTTCGGCTCCGATCATGAAGCCATTGATAAATAGATGTGTAAACTGGAATATGCCGAGCCCTAAACGCCTGACCATGGTTCGTAGTTATAGCCAGACGACTGGCCTCCGTGATGAATGGAAGGGTTGTGGGAATTTTGGAAGTACCAGCTTGGCTGCGGTTGCTGGTCGGAAGTTGCCTGGCCCTGTTGGTTCTGGTGCGCAGACCCTGAGTGTGATGGATAAGTCTGCTGTGACTGCTGATTATATGAGCTGCTACTGGCACGAGTATGCTGCTGTGTATTTGCACGTATGTTGAAGTTCTGGTGAGACGAGGATGCAGGCTTAGATGCTGTTGTCTGTGCATAGACGTTAGGTGTTTGATGTGATGAGCTGTTGCCGTAGGAGCGATCATTTCGACTCGAAGAATTAGACCACTGGTTTGCAGTAGAGGAAGTAGTCTCATAAGATGTGCTCATTGTTGTAGGTGTGTTGCCACTACTATTGCCACTATAACGCCCGTAGTCATTATAGCTGGAACCACTGGACAGGTGCGATGTATCGTATTGAGCGCCGCCTCGCGGGTTCTGCTGCTGGGTCATGTCAGAAGGAGGCTGATAGCCCCGCGCCTGATCAGTGACGGGTGTTCGCGACTGGTTTCGATGACTTGTCCTAGAAGTAGCGCGAGGAACCGCAACTTGCTGGTAAGGAGATTTGCGGGCTTGTGCCATCATGGCTGCTGTAGCGACGGGCGATTGATGCGTCGGCGCTTGGGCCTGAGCCTGTTGCATGACTGCTGCCGCTTGCTGATAAGTATCATTTGTCAGGCTCTGGTTCTTCTGTCGAGTCCTGCTGCTTGAGCGCGTATCGTATGTCATCTGTGGAGAAACTGATGCCATCGTTGTAGGGGGCATGGTTGTGTTAGAACTTTGAGCCCAGTCTGATGGCTGTGAGTTTGCAGGCATGTTTTGTGTATTCGGATGGGTGGGCTCAGAGGGGAGACTTCTTCGCGTCTTGCTGCTGGCGTTTCCACTGGCGCCACCACCAAAGGCTGTCCATCGCCGTGTTTCGGAGGGAGCGATTGTTCCAGCTGGAGCTGGGATCAAAGGGGCTGGGTGCACCAAAGGTTGTGTCACTTCTGGCAGGTTGTGGGAGTAGTTATCTCTCTGTGACACTACTGTGCCAATTGGTTGAGAGTTGTTGGTCGAGTAAGGGTCTGGCTGAGGCAGACTAAGACCAGAAGTGGGCTGGTAGTAGTTGTTTGGTGTGGAGTGGGTGTCTTGAGCTGTCATGTCATTGTTGGTGACCATGTTTCCGATATTCATCTGAGGGTAGGAGTAGTCCTGTGAAGTGTCTTGTTGTTCGTCTTCCTGTTCGTGACCCTCGTCTTCAGCATTTTCCTGCTGCTCATCCTCTTCGTCATCGACATCATCATCATAAACAACGATAGCCTCGGACTTTTTGGCTTTCGTTGTCTTGTTTCCTGGTTTCTGTGGCGTATATTCACATGTAGTTCCATGATCTACGCATTCAATGCAGGTTGGTTTCTCTCTTGGGCACTATTCAATGTTAGTACAGCAGCATTTACACAATTGAAAAGTTGTTTACCTTCGTCTTTCGCGCCTTGCAGGCAAAACAAGCTGTCCTCGACTTTCCCATCTTCTTCCTCTTACACTTAGGGGTGGAAGTATCGTCTACAGTCTGAGAAGCTGCTACTTCTGTATCTGTGTTCGCATTGCTCTGAGTATTTGACTGGGGCACTAATTCTTTGGTCGTTCTAGGCCCAGTGGAAGTTGTCTGGCTGCTGTGCGTAGAAGAAGAGCTTGCCTGGTTTGGGCTCTCCTTGTTACCTGGGTGAACAATTCGGAGTCGTTCTGCACCATATTTTACAAGCATATTCAACGATTCGCATTGCAACTCCGGCGCTTGGTTGGCAAAAATGCCAAATTGCTCAGGAGACAACGTAGCCGGATCCACGCCTGCATTGCTGAGCATTGTCGTGGCTGCCTCTCTTCGACGTGCTGCTTCAGCTGCTGAAACATTGACTGGGAAAGTGACTGAAGCAGTTGGGCCGTTCGCCTGCTGAGACGAAGCTCCGTTTGCTGTTGCTGACGTGTTTCCCATCAGTCCTTGTGGATAATCGTTGAATCCCTGCTGCCCAGGACTCTCCGCCACTTGCCCGCTGTTCGTATATGACGGTGCCCCTTGATTTTGGGCATCAATTGCTGATGCTCCAGGATAGTCTGGGGGAATCATCGGTCGGTCCATTGAGTCCGTCGGTTGAGCTGCACCGTTGATCTTCTTCTTTCGTTTGCGGGGATTTCCATTCTCATCTTGCGCCTTGACCGTCGGATCTCGCTTCCCCTCCTTCCTGTCTTTCTTCTCACCTCTGGGCTTCCTTGGTGTCTTCTCTTTAGCCTTCTGTTGTTGTTCTTGGATTTTCTGCGCCCCTGGTCCTAATTGACGAGGGGCAGGCTTGAAGTGAGCGGCCAGCTCAGCAACTGTTTTGTGCAATGGTGTATGATCATATTTCACTGTGATGGAACGGCTGCCGCGGTTAAAAGCAATAGTAATGGATCCCCGACAGTCAAAAGCCGGTCGGGCTGTCTCATTGTCAGCTATTAAAACAATCCCGATGGGCACTCTCAACTTACAATGCAGAACTGGATCCGGCTCTCTCTGACTGAACTCTCCAACTATTGTTTTCGTTGGATTCTTCACATTCTGCCGAGTCCATTGCTGATACGAGTCCTTGCATAAATACGTAAAAGTCCAACCCTGACTACCTCGCGACACCTCTCGAACAGCCCATGTGCTCCCATCTGTTAAGCTGATCACCGAAATGATGTGTTTAGCAACAGATCGTTGAAGGGCCGGGTCATCTTGCGGTTGGTTTATGAGTGTGTCGTTCACGAAGACCACACGCGATAGCTGCCCTTCGTCCTGGCTGCCATTAATGCCTACGGATGGCGCTCCTCCTAGTGACTGATCGATGCTGTTGAGACTCTCAAGTGTTCCATTCTCCGACTCTGACACAGCCAACTGAAGCCGGACCGTAGCTCTCAGCTCAATGGTCATCGATACATGCTCCGCTCTGGTTGGTGTCGCCTTAGCATCTAGAATGTCTCGTAATTGGAGTCGGAGCTCCTCGACCGAATCGCATTGCGGATTGCTCGATGCGGCTGGCGTCTGCGCGCCGCCAAGACCCAGACTCGCGAGGAAATCAGCCATGGCGGTTCGTTGCTCGCGGGCCGGTCGGCGGCGCACGAGACGCAAAAGCCTTGAGATATACTCTTCGGCGCCAGGTTCCTTCTGAGGCGACGGGGTTGCAAGTGTTGCTGATGGGATGTCTAGCCGACGTTGTGTTTGCGGGCTTACGAACGCGCATGCGGGTGGTGGTGGAGCTACTGATTTCATGGGCCAGGAAGTGTTTCGCTCTAACTCGGCATCGGCCTGAGGTTTAGTGGGTGCAAGTTCACCACCCCGCCACTGAGAGCGACTAACAGGCGCTGAAGGGGGTGTGAGGATAGAAGATGAATTTATCCTCCCACTTGCAGTCGCCATATTCCATGTTGGTGTTAGGAAAAAAGATGCTCAAATGAAAGTGCGAATATCAAATATGATCCTTTCGTTTTTCAATTGAAAGGATACAGAATGCCAGCTTATGGTGTTGCTGCCGAGTTACAGAAGCTTTGGTAAGTGTATGAAAAGGAAGTAGTTGTGAAAGGCTTAAGAACAGCCATTGAGAAACATATAATCACAATCACAAATAAAGAATGAGAATATGGCGGGGTTCCCTAAATATATTAATTCAAGATGATATCAGTTCCTAGCCGATTGGTAAACAATCAAAGCAATATCAACGCCCGGTCCCACCAGTCACAAGCGACTCAGCCCTTCATATAAAATACCAACTTCGCACACTCCGATACAGTTCCATTCTTACGAGTTTTCCTCTATCCATTCCTCGATTCTCTCGAGCAACTCAACTTTTCTGCCTGACGTACTCAAACCTTTGGTGGCCAGTACATCTTTGAGCTGGGCGACTGTCATTTTTTGAATAGTTCCACCGTCGATTGCAGCCTTCAGTTGAGCCATGCTAAAGGATGAGCCAGACGGCTTATCTGATGAACTTCTCGACTTCTTTGCTGGCCTATCCATGTCTTCATCGTCAGTTTCGCGCTTAGTCGACCTGCTGTTCGCAACTTTCCCAGACTCTTCTTCTAGAGACTCCGACCATTCTTCCAGGTAGCCGCCTGCTCGTTTGCTGATGGCTTTGTACTTGGGCTCTGTTGCATCATCTGCCTTCTCGGGCACTTCTTCCTCTAATGCAAGAGCTTGTAGGATTCTATAGTGCCACTGCAACGCTGGGTTGGGGTATTTTGAGGGATTATACATAGCCTTTGGCAGTTGGAGTTGCTGAACGATAGTTCGCATTTGCGTTGTAAGCTCTCCAGAACTTCGTAGCACTTCGTTTGGTGGGTTGATGTTTCGCAGGTCATCATGGAATGGCAAAGGGTAGATCCAAAGACCAGCAGGCAGATAAGGCGTCCCTGACTCATCATCAGTCGGCTCCCTAGATGGCATGATGGCGGCTAACATTGGCTGCGCATTAGCACGAGTGACACACCAAGCGACGCCCATCTTGTCATCCTTGAGAAGTTTCTGCCAGAGTGCTGCGAAGACCCTGGTCGAACCAACATAATCTTCTTCGCTGGGAAAGATGAATGTAGACTTCTTGGTGCTGGCCCATACAGGGAGCAAGCTCCGCGGCTTAAAACCGATGATACGAATGATGGGTGACCCAAAATTCTTCAATGACTTCTGTTCATCAGGGGTGAAGTAGACGTATTCGCCGCCAAACTTGTATGCCTTCTTTATCTCTGCCTTTTCAACAGTTCTGGCGCTATCCTCCGCGATTCGTGTAGTTTCACCTGTCGCAATTTGTGGCTTTTCACCATCCAGCCAAATGTAGCAAGTGCGTGCCGGTGTTTGACGGTGAACAATATTGTATCCCTTGACAGAGATTCGTAGTCCAGGAGCAATCTCAAATGGCAAATTTGAGAACAGGGCTCGCTTAGCGGTTTGCTTGGAGTTGACATTTGAGATCAGCGAGTTGAGTAATGTCAGTCCGTCTCCAGATTTTGATGTTCGAACTTCTGACATGTTGGCCTCTCCAACAGGGTCACGATAGATGATGTCCTTTGCGTGTTAGCTGGTTTCATGGTATCCTTAAAAAACTCATACTTCGTAAAACTTGTTTAGGTCAAATTTATCATCCCCACGGGTGATAGGAAATAAATCAATCAGGATCCCCAGATCGTACAGATCCTTGGCTCGCACCGCTGCAGCGGATTTGGCCTGCTTATCAGATGCGTGGGGATTGTCGTTGTCGGTTACTATAAACAAACGACGGCTGCCAAAGTTCGCTGCCTTTGTTGTAAAAATCTGGTTTGCACAGAACAGCACATTTGACATGCTGACAGGATCATCGGAAGGTGTCAAAACCTCATCTTCGTCTTCGCCGTCTTCAACCAGGGCTTTGAGAGCTTTGACATCTTCGGCTGCGGGTACGTCGAGATCAGTAAACAGGTAACAATGAGGATAACCTAGGCCACCTCGGTCGTCTCCGGAGTCCTGGAATTTTGATTTTTCGGTTCCAAAGAGAAGAATTCCCATCATGTCCTTAGGATTAGAGATAATACGCTGCTGCATTAGATGATAGGCGCATTTTAAGGCCGCCTGGACAGGACTGTCACGATCTGCCCTCTTGGAATCGGAGAGTGGCGGCGGCTCTAACATGGATTTGCTGACATCAATAGCAAGCAAGATGGCATCCTTCTGCGCCTTATAGCTCTATGAGTGGATCAATATTGTGTTTGGGAAGAATATCGATGTTCAATCAACTCACGTTCTCGTCAATTTCATGCTCCTCCTCATCTTCATCCTCTTTACGCCAATTATTTGTGTCGGCCATCTTGATGCGACGTTGTTGCTTAGTGAAAACAGATCGATTCCATCCTGGTCAGCTTGACTTTAAGAGGAGCTGATGAGTGATCTCATGTTAGCGGGCCATAGCTTTAGGCAAACGCGAGCTAAAGACATGGGCTAACGCGCTGCCTGTCGCGCGCTCACGTGAAGTGCTTCGGCCGATTACCAATTGTCTGATTGGTTGACGATGGTTTGCTTAGTGGTACTTTCTATACTGTGCAGACTCAGCGGCTAAGCAGGTCACTTCTAGCAGCCAAGACCTCTGCCAAATCTCGATATGATGCGTTGTCGGCGATCCCGGAGCCCATGGAGATGCGTGCATCATCGCCGTCGGCACTAGTTGCATGTGCTTAACATAAGATTTCTTTACACCCCTCAGCTGTTTTATGATTCCAAACCTCGCACCGCTTCCAATTGATCGGTAAATTGGCTTTTGTTTCCCTCCAAAGCCTTGTCTCTTGAAGTCAGTGGCAATTCATCGGCAATGGCTCTGCGAAGATCTGGAGGCCAGCTCTGCAAGAGCATTTCCCAGGCCAGTAGGCATCAACTTGCGCTACCCCAAATCGCTACTCAAAAGCGATACCTGGCTACTCCCGTCCATCCTGTCACTCAAGATGCTACTGGGTCAAAGGGTCCTACAGCTATGGTCTTTCTGAACATGGGAGGGCCTTCGACTACCGATGAGGTCGGTGACTTTTTGAGCCGCCTTTTTGTAAGTTATTACTGAGGCACCAAGGCCTCCAGAGCATGTATATCTAACCACATTGACAGGCCGATGGCGACTTGATTCCTCTTGGACCTCTGCAAAACTATCTCGGCCCGTTAATTTCGAAGCGACGAACACCCAAGATCATCAAACAATACTCTGCCATCGGTGGAGGATCCCCAATTCGAAAGTGGTCCGAATACCAAAATGCCGAGATGTGTAAGATCTTGGATAAGATCTCCCCCGAGACTGCGCCCCATAAGCCCTATGTCGCCTTCCGATATGCGAATCCATTAACTGAGGAAATGTATGAACAGCTGCTTAAGGACGGCTTTGGAAATGGAAAGGGTGGTCGCGCTGTCGCATTCACACAATACCCTCAGTACTCTTGCTCAACAACAGGTAGCAGCCTGAACGAGCTATGGAAATGGAGGCACCGACTTGAAGGCAAGACCAACAAGGAGTCTGGTGACGGCACTATTACTTGGAGCGTAATTGATCGCTGGCCTAACCACAGCGGATTGGTCGAGGCCTTTGCCCAAAACATTGAGGCCAAGCTTGCAGAATATCCTGAGGAGCGGAGAAAGGATGTTGTACTTCTTTTTTCTGCGCACAGTTTGCCCATGTCTGTTGTGAACCGAGGTTTGTCGCTTCATCTCGTACGTCTGTGACATATACTAAAATGAAATAGGTGATCCTTATCCTGCTGAAGTTGCGGCAACGGTCTACGCTGTCATACAGCGCCTCGGGTTCTCTAACCCTTACCGACTGTGCTGGCAATCTCAGGTCGGCCCGTCAGCCTGGTTGGGTCCTCAGACCTCGGACAGTGTCGAGCACTACATTTCTAAGGGTCAAAAGGACCTCGTGCTCATCCCCATTGCTTTTACGTCTGACCATATTGAAACTCTCTATGAGTTAGATCAGGAAGTCATTGGCGACAGTGGCCACCCCGAGACGGTGAAGCGAGTCGAGTCTCTCAACGGAAGCCCTGTGTTCATCCAGGCTCTCGCCGATATTGCTAAAGCACACCTTCTAGAAGGACAGGCTTGCTCGAAGCAGATGGGTCTTCGATGTCCTGGGTGCAAGAGCGAGAGATGTGCTGAGTCGAAGCGATTCTTTGCAAGCCAGCAGGCTGGCCTCGCTTAGGATAAATAAGACAATACGAACATAGAAAAAGTGACGCTCTCAACGCCTGGGGAGCTTGTCCCAACAGTGTACTATACCTTTACTAGAAGCGGAAATGTGGCATGTATCTTTAAATCACAAGAGGCACGCAGGGGTTCAGTGCTTGTTTGACATCTAGAAGACTGTATAAGTTTAATAGATACCATGTCCTACTTTTTAAATAAAATCCTCATAAGAAGCTGTACTGGTTATGGAATTTTGTGATCCCTTATATTGGATGTTACCAGTTTTCCCTCTTTACGCTTGAGGTTGAACTACAGCAAACAACTTACCCTGCACAGGTATGCGAACCATATGTATTGGTCCTGGCCTCATATTATGCCAGCTCTACTAACTTAAGGTAGTATTTAGTTGTAAATAAACTTGATATGTTTCACTCCTCTTTTTGCTCTTTGACCAGGTAAGATATGCCGGATAACCGAAGGATGCGAAGTTTAAGGACCAAGACCTCACAGTAGTACAACCAAGTGGTGTATGTATTTATGGAGAGTGTATAGAGAACTACGAAAAGCCCAGTATGCTAGCAACTGGCTGAGAAGCTCCCCTGAACTATTCATGGCCCATTAAACTTTAATGCTACCCAATACACTCTTAATTGGTAATATTTATCTTGGTTGAAGCTACAATTGCACGTGGCACAGGCATTATATTCCTGGTCCATGAGCTGCTGGGTGCTTGGACATATAGAGAGGTCTTGTCAGCCAGAACATAAGCTAAACCAACTTGGAATATCCTCCATAAGTTAAGAAGCCATGGAGATAAAAATAACTTATATCTTAGTGCCAGAGCTTTGATGCACCACTTCAGAGTGCATTATCTGAACAACGGAACGCAAAGCATTTTGGAGGCCGATATTGCTTCGGATGGTTTTCCTTCCGAAAGGGGACAAATCTTTGCTTGCCTGGAATGCAATTGGGCCCTCCTTTACCCATCCCTTTCTATGCAAAACGTGAGCGCACGAGACTGGACGCTCGTGTCGTACATGCAGAAAGGGGCGTGGAGGTAACTAACACTTCACAAGATAGGCATTCGAATTATTTTTTGGGGCAGATTTGGTGAGCTCATGCAACCTCGTATACAGTCGTACGGAGGTGGAATGGGCATATCTACATGCAGAAGCCCATTGAATGGAGATTGATGCATCTACACACACCAGCCTTGCAGACTTGCTTCTTGGATGAATTCTCGGGGAGGCAGGTTGATGTGACAAATACTGTAAATGAAACGATGTTGGTTATCTGAGTAACGTGGATGGACACATACCATCATGTGGTGAGTATTGAATCTAGAATAGACAATAGTTGATCCCGGACCCACAAAGGAAACACCTTGAATGGTCCGGATGTTTGATGTTTCGATGGGGAAGAAAGGAAACTAATAATCGAGAACACGGACGTAGGAGCGGTTGAGGCGCAACCGGACTGGACGATGAGTCGGTGATGTTACAACGCAGAAATGACCACGGTAGGGCGAGAGCAAGTAAATAGTCCGGAGCATGATTATCCCGTTATTCAGTATCGGACAAGAGTTGTGGTCACGAGAAAGAAGGGAGAGGAAATATCCTGCCCCTTTAAGAAACCGTTGATCTGCATATGTCTTGGTATCTGTCTCTGAAAGCCCGATTATGGATGTGCTGAGCTATGCAGCGCTAATGGGCAATTTTGGAAAGAAACACTGTAGATCAAAGACCATCATGGCAAATGACAGTGACTAGGGTGCAATCGAACAATGTCTTGAAATAGGAGACGGTACCCCTTATCAACAACGTGCAGCATGAAAATGATTATCGATTCTTGAAGCACAAGCGAGCTAGGAACAGGCACTTAGAGTAGCATTCCCTTTTTAGAAACAGTCTACCTCAGGTGAGCTCCAAGCTTGCCTGGGGAATGAAGCGAAGTTAGGAGGAAATTCAGCCACATTCAAACATCTTAGGCGCTCACCGGTACTTCGAAATCTATCAAGCTTCATTTAGAGGCTGTACGATGAGTCAAGAGTCAATTGTATGGCTGCTTGGAGTATGATGCAGGCATACATTATGCCGACAGCCAAGATAGAGTAATTTGCTTGAGGTGAAGCTAGAGCTCTCCCTCCTCAATCTCCCATCTAACCATTCAATGACCCATGTCCCGTGCCGTTAATTGGACCTGTGTCTTTTAGACCAATCAAAAGCGCGTATGCAACACCCTTCGCCGCTCGACAACAGCCCTTCAGTGACCCTGTCAACTGCCTGTTACTGTAATTCTCCAGAGCATGCCCCCTGGGTCATGGAAGTTTGGGGGCCCACCCAGACTCAATTCGGAATAGCTCATCTAAACCCCTTTTGCTGCAGCATGGCTCTCTGCCCAAAGGCTGCTCTGATGGGAGAACAGCACATCAGAATTTCGTCTCCTTGTTTGGTCCGCCTATCGCCTCCAAAATTTCCCATACTTCTCCTTCACTTTACTTTCTCTCTTTTTTCCCCTACCCCCCGTTTCTAGTCCCATCGTTGCTACTTTTCTCTCGATCGCCTTTTATCGTGCGTGAGAGTTGGTCCCGCGTTGATAAAACCGAGACCTCCTTCTATTCTTCGTATTCTCTCGTTCCGACGCCCATTGACACGCGTCTCCTGGTATTTCCGTGAGTAGGTGTCCTCGTTCCACTCCGTACTGCCCGACCAAGATTTCAAGAAGGAGCTCCCTCGATCGACGCGATACCTCCTCGACTTTACATTCATTGTCGCATTGCGCCTGTTGCTTGGGGATTCACAGTTGTCGTTTGGCCTTTCTTGTTGTCTCCCTCGGGACCGCTCCACCAAGATCGTATAGCTAGCTGGCCTTTCCCCTGACGTAGCTAACCATCAACCCTCAACTCAGAAACCCGTACTTTCCTACGAGCCTTTACAATTCGACCGTTCCTGATAATTCAATATGGGTAAGATGATCTTTCTTTTTATAAATGCTCGTGTCAGACCACATGGCACAAGCGCCAAATGGGAGCCAAGGAAGGAGCCTACGATCTCGACCACGAGGACAGTCTGGTTCTTCAGGAGCTGGACAAAATCTCGGCACTCATCTCGTGCAATCCATCGATTTCCGATAAACTCGACGACATTCGTTTCTCAATCATCTACAATTTCTTGGGTCTATCCTATTAGCCCCCTTTTTTGGTCCAGGCAGCATTCCTCGTTGAAAATCAGCACTTTCAGCCCTTGACATTCAATCATGACATTCGACCTGGTACAGCACGTCAAGGCTCGCACTCGCAGTGTGCATTTTGACCGAAGTCTACTTTTCATGGCAACCACAGCTATCGCCGAATCATCTCCAGAGGCAACGCGGGATTCGAAGAGAACCATCAGTCTTCCATTGAGCCAAGATGATAGAATTTCATCTGCTCCTGCCTCCCCTCGACCGTCGACTGTACGTCACTATCGCAGTATGCTCGACGTTGATATCCAGGACCCGCCGACATTAAGCCCCATGCAGCCAATGTCATTTGATGAACTATATCTCGATTCCGTCGCAGATAGACCAGCGGCAGATGGGCGTACTGATGCTCCGAAACCAAAGTTCAATTACCTGGCAAGCGAGGCTTCTTTCCAGAGTAATCCACGAAACACGAGTTCGGAATATTTACCGAGTCAGGCTCCTCCTTGTGTTTCTACATTTGACAGCATAATATCAGCATAAGTAACTGCAGCGCTCACTAACACATTTCTTAATAGCTTCTCCTGGCAGTGAATCTCCGGCGTTGGCCCCTTCCGCCTCGCCCGCTAATGGTATGCTGAACTCTGATCCTGGCATGTCTGCTCCCACGCTGACTGTCGTGTAGTTCCATCTCAGCCTCCTCCCGCGGCTGACAACAGAAACATTGTCCGAAGAAAGCTTACTGGCTATGTTGGTTTTGCCAACCTCCCCAACCAATGGCACCGAAAGAGTGTTCGCAAAGGATTCAACTTCAACGTCATGGTTGTTGGTATGTAAGAGATGCTTGAAGACAAGGATTTGACTAACCGTAACTTAGGTGAGTCTGGCCTGGGCAAGTCTACTCTGGTCAACACTCTCTTCAACACCTCCCTGTACCCTCCCAAGGAGCGCAAGGGACCTAGTCTCGACATTATTCCTAAAACTGTTACTATTCAGTCCATCAGCGCCGATATCGAGGAGGCTGGTGTTCGTCTCCGACTCACTGTTGTTGATACTCCAGGTTTCGGCGATTTTGTCAACAACGATGAGTCTTGGCGCCCTATCGTCGACAACATCGAGCAGCGATTCGACTCTTACCTGGATGCTGAGAACAAGGTCAACCGCATGAACATTGTTGACAATCGTATTCACGCATGTGTTTTCTTCATCCAGCCCACTGGCCACTCCCTTAAGCCTCTTGACATTGAGGTCATGCGACGACTTCACACCAAGGTCAACCTGATCCCCGTTATCGCCAAGGCGGATACTCTGACCGACGAGGAGATTGCTGCCTTCAAGTCCCGAGTAAGTTGTCCGAATGCCAACTTTTGCTTCATTACTAACCAGTCAAGATCCTTGCCGATATCAAGCACCATGGCATCCAGATCTTCGAGGGCCCTCGATACGAGCTTGATGACGAGGAGACGATTGCTGAGAACAACGAGATCATGTCCAAGGTTCCTTTCGCTGTTGTTGGTGCCAACAACGAGATCACAAGCGCCGATGGTCGCAAGATTCGTGGTCGTGCCTATCCCTGGGGCATCATCGAGGTCGATAACGAGGAGCACTGCGACTTCGTCAAACTTCGACAAATGCTCATCAGAACACACATGGAGGAGCTCAAGGAGCATACCAACAATCAACTCTACGAGAACTACCGTACCGACAAGCTGCTCGCCATGGGTGTGTCGCAAGACCCCAGTGTTTTCAAGGAGGTCAACCCTGCTGTCAAGCAGGAGGAGGAGCGTGCTCTGCACGAGCAGAAGCTAGCCAAGATGGAGGCCGAGATGAAGATGGTCTTCCAGCAGAAGGTAGCAGAAAAGGAGAGCAAACTCAAGCAATCCGAAGAGGAACTGTACGCCCGCCACAAGGAGATGAAGGAGCAACTCGACCGCCAACGACTAGAGCTCGAAGACAAGAAGCAGCGCGTCGAGAGCGGACGACCACTAGAGAAGGAAGGCAAGCGAAAGGGTTTCTCTCTTCGCTAAACTTCCAGCCTCTTCACGACTTGCGGATTCTTTCTCTCCTTCATTATCCATGTCTGAGTACCCATGATGCCCATACAATACCAGCTCGACGCCTTTCATTGCATTCGATTCTCGTTTCTTTGTCACCTCTTTCTCTCACCTTTTTTTAATTAAGAAACAAAACATTGTCTCCTAATCACATCACATCACATATGCCTCATGGAATGATTGTTGTACGGAGACGGAACAAAAGTCATTTATGAAGAATAGTCGAGCAAGACGGGAGATGCAGACTATATGGCTTTGCAGGAGTCTCGGTATGGCTATAGTTACAGGCAAGCGTTTTCCTCTGACCATGCTTTGAGTCGAGCCGAACCTGAGAACCTGTTGGTCTCACCTCTAATCTTTTCATGCGAATACTTTTTGGAGAGAAGAACAGCAGGGGTAACTGGCGAAAGGTATTTCGATCTGAACGCTTCTCGCTGGGAGAGACGTTGAAGATGCTAATATGTTACATGCATCTGGTTCGCCACATTATTTAGGGAGGCATGCTGGGTCCTTGAACCCTTACCTACACTACCTTGTTGTCCTGCTCGCATATTGTGCCTTCGGATACCCTTTCCTTTTCCCTCAGGCTAAATGGTGCCTCAGACATGGATGATATCAGACAGGATCACATAGGGTGATGTCTAGGGGGTTGTCGAGCAGCAGCTTGTTGTATTTTAGTCATACCTTTGTTGAGAAAATGGTGCTGAGTTATTTCTCAACGGATGATATTCCTTAGATGGTGATGCGTCGTCTCTTTGGTTTGCTTCTTAGCTGGCTTGATCTTGGTTTCCTTAACATTGTTTTGTTTGTCTAGCCCTCCTTGTTCCTATACTTGCATCCGTGACGTTGACGAGTGCAAATTGTCGCAATCTGCTGAGTGCAACATAGTGATAAAAAATGTTCTAGTCATCTCTACCTTAGGTTGCAATTATATGATGCACAATGCTAAGCTTATATAATATGGGTCGCTTCATTTTATGTAGTACAAGCATATCTCATAATGTCAAGACTCCAATAGAGCCCAGTCCAGAGGTTACAGCGAAGAGTGAGTATAGTGTTCCCGAAACCGCCCATGCAATATACCTTACGTTCCTTACAGGTTTTCCTCTTCAACCATACCATCCTCTACCTCTTCCTGGCATTCCTAAGAATAAATGCTCCCACAACACCGGCTGCAACACCTACGCCACTCAGGATGGCAACACCCATTAGTCCCTCGCGGGCAACCTTGTCATCAATCAATGAACGCAGGTTGGATGCTTGTAGGTTGGCAGGCTCCTTATCTAGAAGGAGGTCGTTGTATCGACGCGCTTCGCCGTAGTTTCCGAGCTTGTAGTTGCCGAGGGCGAGGTAGTAGAGGCATTCGCGACGACGCTCGGGGGAGATACGGAAAATATCCGAGAGAAGGCGCACTCCGAGTTGCTGGTCGTTTCTCTGGTTGGATTTGACGAGGCCCTGCCCGAGATTCAGCTAAGTGGAGCAAAAGTCAAGACGTAGGAGGTCTACCCAAGCGTAGTTGAACTTGGTCTGAATGCCAACCATCTCACCCTCGCGCTCATATTGTGCTTTTAGCACGTTGAGTTCAGAGGGATTTAGCGGCCTGTCGCCGTCAGTCAGATCATAGAACTCGCCGCATCTTGACAATAAGGAACTAACGTTTCGGCATCGAGCGCATCTAGCGAGGATATCAGTATAACCTGGAACATCGTTACGCAGTTTAAAACTCACATGGTAGTTCAGTAACCATTTTGAGAGAACAAGTCCTCAAGGACAAAGGAAGTAAAGGTGTATTCTTTATAGAAGGAGTCTAATGCTCTGTATCAATTATCTACGTCAGGATCAAGAGGCTTCTGAGGTGGAATGGCAAACGTAACGGAGGTTGCACGTGCTATTCAAAGGTAGCTCTTTTCGGCTTCACCTTTGCCTGGTTGTGGCGTGCCCGATGACGCTGTGCGGCGTCGACGGAGAAAGCTCGGATAAATGTGGTGGGGTTTGGATGTAGCTGACAGCTCTGATTGTCGTCGTGACGACGAAAACGCGTTTAGCCCGAAAGGGAGATGCGTTGGCAAAACACCACTTTATCATCACCGTTTAAGACTGTAGCGGAATTGCGTTTCACAACTGTCATAACACAAACTCTCTTCATCTAAGTTAAATGCTTGATATTGGTCGCCAAGATGTTGCTCTCCGAAGAACCCGCAACTGCAAGTCAAGATCTTGTCTGTCAAACCCCTTCATCTCAGCTAACAAGCCTAGCTCATTCACCATACCATTCAAAACTTCAATATCGCGCCAGACAAACTCGCCGTCTCCCGCGTTACAGAATCGCTTTCGACACTTCAACAAGCCCGCGACCTCCGCGTCCGCGAGGCCGAGTCGTCACTCAAGAAACTCTCTCGTCAGCTTGCCACTCACACATCGCGCCACGATGACTTAGTTGCGTCGCACTCGTCCGCCGATCACGCCTCGAACATCGCACGCTTAGACACATTGAAATTCCGGACAGCAAAAGCCGCAGCTGATGCGGAAACTGAAGCAGAGCGTCTTGCTCTAACGGCCGCCGACCTCAAGGCTCGGCTTCGTGAACTAGAACTTCAGGGCGTGGAGGGCGATGCGGCAGCTAATGCTCGACGCAGAGATCCTGTTGATGATGAGGTCCTCCTGAGGCTCAAGGTATATCGCAGCTTGGGTATCGAGATTGAAAGAGATGAGAAGGATGGGGAGTGGTCTAAGGCCGTGATTCGGAATGATCGCAAGGGCGATGTCCATGTTGTCAACATGGACAAAAAGTTCTCACGATTCTTTTATGCAAACTACTTCTGGCAGACTCTCTAAGAAGACAGGTCTTGGTCGGCCAATATTATTATGATAATGGACATTTGCTGGGTTGGCGTTGGAGGCGTTGTAGATACCAGGAAGAGGATATCGCAACAATTGTGTCGGTTTATTATACAAGTAGTGACAGATTGGAATTCGCTCTTATCTCTTTCTTCCGCGATGACATGGCTATCTTTGTTTTGCAAGATTAATTAAACTCGGACTTGACAAATCCTCACTCAAACGCCGATGAAACCCCATATTACCGTTTAAAATATGACACTTTTGACCCCATTTCATTTACCCTCTTAATCACAACCTTTCATTAGATCGTTAGAATATTTTACACGATGGCATAGGGTTTTGATAATTCCTATACATCAACGACACCCTGGGTTGGGTGTTTTTTCAGCCCTTTTGGTGAAGTTTTGAGACTCGGGAAGTAGCTGTCAATGAATGACTTATTTGTAAAAGCAATTCGGGGCCCTGAAGGTGTTCTAGTACGGGAGCTATTAGGAGATGCTAGTGTGCGTTTGGCTCCTGGGCTTCGGTTGCGACCCTTCATCATGAGGTATCCGCCCTCTCCAGGTGTCGTGGGTCCACCAGATGGGGAACGGTTATGATTACGTCCATGGTGTTGCTTGTCGGGTAATTCAAGTCGTGAGTTTATGGTAGTCCATGTTTCATCGTCACCACCCAGGCGCCAGCCGCCTACGCCTTCGAAGTCTCGTTCTGGACCAATGCTTGGAAGTAAGCCAAGTCCCTTTTCGCTGATTGGAGTAGTAGTGCCTGCTGTGGACAAGGCACTGGAGCTTCTCCGGTGTCGACGCCGCCTTAAAGAAGATTCAAACGCTGTTGATCCAGTGGAAGTAGGTGTCGGGTTTGTATAGAGCGCTGCAGGTGTGGAGGATTCGAGAAGTTGGTGGTGAGGATGATAATTATTCGGGTGGTAAGGTCGAGTCTTACGTCCGCCCAAGTAATGAGGAACGAAGGAGAGAGCAACGTCAAGATACACAGCCAGCACTTGGAGGATGAGAACAGAAAAGGCGATAGTAGTCGTGATACCAGCGAAGACCGCGAGAGGAACAGTGACGACAAACAGGAAGGGCACGACGAAAGCGTAAACAGGGTTCAGGAGCGCCATATTGATGATGTTACAGAATAAGACTAACAGCACATGACCACATCAACTTCGAAGAATGCTGTTCGAAGACGTGGAGGTTGTTGACAGTGGAAATAGTGGTCACAAATGGAAGCTGAGTCGAGGCACGGGATATAAAAAAGAATCTGTGGAAATGAAGGAAATAGAAAGAAGAGGAATAGGCAGGAGAAGGAGAGGAGGGCGACTAGTTGATGTAGAGTACCGATATGTACACAGAATGGATAGATGCCGCTCTAGGATGAAATATGCGTCGACATCACCCAAAGCAAAGCCCGTGATAGGATAGATTGTTTCCGGGAGCTAAAACGATGCGCCGCGGAGGGGTTGGGTGCTTGAGCCAGCGAGGATGTAGCGTCGGTGTACGGTGGATGCAACTCTACAGGGTCGCAATCAAGCTGTAGCTGAAGCAAAGAAGAAGTCGTAATGATATGTATCTCGGGAGGTAGGAAGTAAAGAGGAGAGGCACAAGGTAAAGGAAAGAGATGGATGTATGAGGTGAGGAGGATTGCACCGCAAGAAGAGGCGATCACATGTGAACGGTGGCTTGCCTTGGCCTGGCTTGGCTTAGGTCGGTTTGTATGCTGCACTTGCCCATTTTGATGGTGTCTGAGGTGACTGTCGTGTGGCAACAGCACAAGCCACCGGGAAGGAGCGTGCGGGGAACCTGCACCAGGAAGATGCAAGAGGTAAGAGGAAGCTTCATGTTTGGCAGAAGGAGGGTCAATGAGACAATGCAGCTAAAGCAACGTCAGTGGTGGAATGCGACGATAAAGCATGATTGTAAATCATGATGCGCTTATTTCACGCACAGTCTCAGAATCAATATCATAACACTGCTAATATCAGAAATTGGATAGGTAGTCAACATACATTAGCTTCCGAGTATCTACGCCCAGCGATGATCGACTGCAACACAAAAGGACCCTGGAAATCGGCTGTTGTGCTAAACTGCCCAACATAACTTCTGCCTTACAGCCACTCAGGCCAATTAATAACCAACCTCAACCACACACGTCACATGAGTGATAGTGAACCGAGGCAGCTATAATCACAAAGGTTGAAACTCAGCCTCCTAGATCCATCTAGAGTTAACCTAAGTTTGCCCCGGATTGACTGAATGGTCATATTCGTACTATAATGACCAGCAATCATGAGTTAGACTGTTGGCCCCACTTGGAACCTCTCGATAACGCCCCATCATGATCCACATCAGCTTTCCCCGCTGACATCACTCAAATTTGTTTCTTAGAACTGAGTATATGCTTAAGCATTGATAATGGACAATCTCACACCTGCCAATTCTAAAGGGAACTGAATCAACAGTGCCGATTCGACACCCTTATCTTGATTTCTCCTTGGCTCTTTCATTATCAGGTAACCAACACCAACATGTGTCAAGATACCCACAGCCACGATGAGCCTCAACAGTCCCGGCCAGAGTTGGCACGCAGCCAACCACCTTTCCCCTGGCATCTGCCAATATGTGACGCTCACTGCCATCCAACAGATACGATGGCTTCAGTAACCGATATTACTTCCATGCGTGCGTCTGCTTTGACCATTATGGCAACACGAGCCCAGGACCAGGATCTCGTTGCAGATGTCGCCAACAAACACTCCAATATCAATCTCCAATCAATCTTCGAAGGTAATTCTGAAGCAACAGACACATTTGTCATTCCCTCTTTTGGCTGGCATCCCTGGTTTTCTCATCTTCTTTACGACGACTCGGCCGAATCTCCGACATATCGGCCCGCCTCCGGCTCCGGGATCGACCATGCCGCCAAACAGGCTCATTATGCTGCCGTCCTTCAGCCGGAGCCCTCATCGGAATTTGTTGCCTCTCTTCCCACTCCCATTTCTGTAAACTCATTTCTCAAAGCAACCGAAACCCATCTGGCTGCTAGTCCCCATGCTCTTGTTGGTGAGATTGGCCTTGATAAGGCCTTTCGTCTCCCAGAACCTTGGCAGCCATCTGAACATGCGGAGAGAGATTCAACACTCACTCCCGGGGGTCGAGAGGGTCGTCATCTCAGCCCTTATCGGGTAAGGATAGAGCATCAGCGTGACGTTCTTGCCGCACAGCTTCGTCTCGCTGCCAAAACTCGCAGACCCGTAAGTGTGCATGGCGTGCAAGCTCACGGTGTCTTGCATGAGACCTTAGCGGCGACTTGGAAGGGTCATGAGCGGGAGGTTATAACACGACGAAAGCGTCGTCTTGTAGCATATGGTGCCGAGGACTTTTCAGATGAGGATGATGACGACATTGAGAAACCATATCCTCCACGAATATGTCTGCACTCATTCAGCGCCAGTGTCGAAGTATTGAGGCAGTATCTCAATCGAGCCATCCCAGCTCGTATTTTTGTCTCATTGTCAACAGCTGTCAATCTAAGCACTGATGCTAGCCGGACTAAGACTGACGAGGTGCTGCGGGCTCTACCTGATGAAAGCATCCTGGTGGAGAGTGATCTTCACATTGCAGGCGAACCAATGGATGGTGCGTTGGAAGACATGTATCGACATGTGTGTGAAGTCAAGGGCTGGGACCTTGAGGAAGGTGTTACGAGAATTGCGAAGAACTACAAAGAGTTCATCTTTGGGTGACGAGCGAAAGATGAATATGTGTAGATGAGCACGAGCAAATTAGGTCACGATAGAGGCGCATTATAGAGGCATGTTTGAAGTTGTGGTATTAGATTGCTATAGGTTTATTGAGCGAGAGCGTTGACTATTTGAAATAACAATTCTCCATATCCCACAGCTGATGCTTATAAAAATTCGGTGTAAGGAAATTGGTGTATCATAGTATATGCAAAGGAAATCATTCATGCCCAATTCATTGAGTCTAGTTTAGTTCTTAGTATCACCCAGAACGTCACTGGCATTGGATCCGGAGGTGGAAGGGATATAATCGGAGCTGCCAGGAGTGTATCGGCATCCATCTGCCACGACCGAGGAGTCACGCTCATCGTCATCGTAAGCGGGGAGGCTTTCATCTGTCTCTATGAAGCCAGGGTACGCTGCGGTAGCAGTGTGATGTGATGGACGAGGAGGAACGGGAGGACCAGCAGCGTAGCTGTAAGAACAAGGATAGTTGTGGTGACCTTCCTCAGCAGCAACGATTCCCTCGACCATATGGGCAGCCTCACGGAATGAAGCAATCTCTTCTTCCATGGTCACGCTGCTGCAGGAAGATGATCGTCGGCGTCGCTCACCGCTGAGCATGGCCTCCTTCTCATCGTCCTCGTTCTCGATCCATCGAGTGACAAAAGCACGGTAAGCAGCTTTGAGTGCAGAGTTCTTGCGACGCTCATCACGGGTTTGGCGGAAAGCCCGGCGGATAGCACGACGAGCCTCAGGGCTGAGACGGGCCACGCGGCGGTGGATGTAGGCGATTGAGATAGCACAGAAAAGAGCGAGGGCAATGGTCACGATCCCAAGAATCACAATGATGGGATGATGAGGAGGCTGAAGGACAGTTAGTCAAATGATTTCATTTCCTGTTTGGGATATTAGACTTACAGGTGGGGGATGATGTCCCTCGTGTTGCTCAGCGTGGAAACCATCGGGACCATGCCCAGGCTTGTCGTGATGAGGCTTGTGAGGCGAGTCTCCGTGGTGGGGGGGGGGAGGGGGGTTACCATGATGTGGATCGCAGGCGCAAGGAGCACACATAGGAGGAGGAGGTCCATGATGGGGAGG